>JAGKTI010008168.1:0-34430 GCA_018397915.1 Birgus latro | reverse complement strand
GGTGTATTGGTATTAGCGGGGTTATTTTTACGACATGTCGGCGGGTCTTCTGGTAGATCAGTAAAGCCTGATTTAATGAAATTCAAATCCTTAAACTGTGCCCTGCCCCAGCGAGGATTCGAACCTGGGTCCCTCGGGACTGCAAGCCAACTCTCTACCGATCGAGCTACCGCCTCCCCTGAATTGATGCCATCAAAAACTCTCTGTGTAAAGTCTGTAAGAAGAGTGTTTGTGGAGTGTAGTGGCCTAAAGCCATGTTGTGATGGGCCTGGGGGGGGGGTGAGGTGTTACTAGTTGTAGTACCAGTCATTCAGTGAATTTAGAGGGGGTGCAGAGGAGTGTGATGGGGCAGTGTGAGGAAGGTAATATGGGGTCTTTGTTAGGTTTAGAGATAGTGATGATAATGTCGTGCTTCCAGATGTTGGGTATTATGTTGTGTGAGTAGCTGTAGTTTGATATGTTGGTGAGTGCTTGTATGCCTTGTGGTCCAAGGTGTATGTTGCTTATGTTCTCTGGTCCACAGGCAGATGAGTGCTTAAGGTTGCTAATGATGTGCTTCGTCTGGTTGTAAAGGAAAGGTTCATAGTCTGGGTCAGTGAATAACTGTCTGTTACACTGGATGATACGTTAGTCATCATGATGGGGGTTTAGATGGCTGACATGTGAAAAGTGATTGATGAGAGTATTTGCTTGTTGTTTGTTTGAGGATATGGTGTCTGTTGTTGTGATGGCAGCGTGTGATTGTGTAGTGTTGCTGTTGTTGTGATGGCACCATGTGATTGTGTAGTGTTGCTGTTGTTGTGATGGCAGTGTGTGATTGTGTAGTGTTGCTGTTGGAGAGTGTGATGCTGTTTAGTGTTTTGTAGAGTTTGATGGTGTTTGTTTTGTGGTCAAATGTTTGGAGATAATTATTCCAGTTTAGTATTTACTCTTCTGATATTGTATTGTTTATTTGAGTGTTGCATTCTTGTATTTGTTGTACGGTGTCTTGTGTATGGGGTGTTAGGGAGTGTCGTATTGTGTCCCGTTGACTGATGAGGCCTTGAATTTCTGGTGTGAAGTTAGGTTGTGTCTCTTTCTGTTTCCTCTAGTGATGTGTCTTTTGTCTGCATTTTGTATGATTTTATTGAAAGTTTGTACAGCGGTGATGATGTTTGTGATAGATGTACAGTACTGTTTAATGTTTCAAAATGTTGTTCTGTTTCAGTTGTGAAGGCCTCCCAGTTGCCTATCCTATAATTAGTGTATGTGTGTCAGTGGCCAACTGGGATGATTTTGGTTTTGGTAGTGATGGTGATTTAGAGGTGATCAGATCCAAGGGTTTTGACCACTCTCCTTGATGTTGTGGGGGTGAGGTTTGGAGAGCAAAAGGTGATGTCTGGTGATGATGGGAGGAAGAGGGCTTGGTGTGTGATTTTGGTATGTTCTATCTATCTATTGCCAGACGCCTCAATCCCGAATGGGGTGGCCACAAACAAATCACCTCCATGTCACTCTGTCCCCTGCCATTTCACTACCACTCTCCCAACTCACACCCTCCTCTCTCACATACCTCTCCACTCCATCCCTCCATCTCATCCTCGGCCTCCCCCTCCCTCTCGCCCCCTCCACCTCACTCACATACACTCTCCTTGTCAGTCTTTCACTCTCCATCCTCTCCACATGCCCAAACCACCTTAACGTGTTTCTCCTAACGCTTCCCATCACGTCCTCAACCACACCACAACGCTCCTTCACTTCCTCATTTGTTAGTCTGTCTCTCCATGTGACTCCACATGCTCCTCTCAAATAACTCATTTCCACTGCTCTCACTCTTGACTTCTGTCCTTCCAACAGGGTCCAAGCTTCACTTCCATATGTCAGAGTTGGTATCACAATACTGTCATGTAACAACTTTTTCACTTCCATGCTCACCTCCCTGTTTCTTATCACTGCTTTCAACGAACCAGCAACCTTCCTTCCCTGCTGTACCCTTTCGAGCACTTCACCCTCCAGACTACCATCCTTACTCATCACACTGCCCAAGTACTTAAATTCACTCACATTCTCCATTTCCTTCCCATCCAATCTCACTGTACACTCACTGGCTTCACTTCTCTCGAAGACCATCACTTTACTCTTCCCCACATTCACCTTTAGATTCCGTTTCTTACACACTTTCCCAAACTCATCTACCAAGCCTTGCAGCTCCCCTTCGTCTTCACTCAACAACACAGTATCATCTGCAAACAACAGTACAGGGAGTTTCCAAACACTGCCCTCTCTCACTAGGGCCGCTCCAAGATCCACTGCCCGACCTTGTATCTCTTTTATAACCCCATCCATATACAGATTGAACAACCATGGAGACATGACACATCGTTGTTTCAATCCAACCTTCAAATGGAAAGACTCACTCAGTTTGCCATCCACACGCACTGCAGCCTTAGCACCCTCATACATACTCTTCACTGCCTTCAACAACTTCCCATCCACTCCATATATTCTTAATACCTTCCACAAACCTTGTCTATTCACCCTGTCATATGCTTTCTCCAGATCCATGAAGGCTGCATACAACTTCTTGCCCTTCTCTAGAAACTTTTCCACTTAGGATCTAAGAATTAATATCTGGTCAACACAACCTCTTCCCTTCCTAAAACCTCCTTGCTCTTCTCCAACTAATTCCTCTGTAATTTCTCTAACAATGTCAATAAATATCCTACCATATACTTTTCCTATTACACTGAGAAGGCAAATGCCCCTATGATTACCGCACACTGCTTTTTCCCCTTTTCCTTTGTACAGAGGAATAATTATACCTGACTTCCAATCCTCTGGGGCTCTACCCTCCTCCCAAGCCAATCTGCACACCTTCCACATCCATTCTATTACTATCTCTCCCCCATGCTTCAGCATTTCACCACACACTCCATCAATTCCTGGGGCTTTCCCCATTTTAACTTTCTTCATTGCTTCCTCCACTTCCATCCTGGTGATTTCTTCCTCTCTTCTCACAACCCTCCTTCTCCCTGCCATTCCCCAGCCACTTATACTTGCATTACTTTCATTCTCTATGTTCAACAGTTCATTAAAGTGTTCTCTCCATCTGTTTACTTTTTCTCCCTTCTCCACTAGTAATCTACCATTTTTATCTTTCACACCCCCACTGACTTCGTTGGCACCCTGTCTAGCTCTCTTTACCTCCTTCCAGAACATTTTCTTACATTCTCTCCACTCTGCACTCAAATTCCTTCCAAATTCCTCATCCACTCTCTTCTTACCCTCTCTTACTAATCTTTTCACCTCTCTCCTCTTCACTACATATAACTCTCTCGTCCGTCTCTCAGCTTCTTCGTCGCCCCTGTTCCTCATCCACTCATTATATGCTTTCTTCTTTTGTGCCACAGCCTGTCTCACCTCTTCAGTCCACCATGCTGTTCCCTGAACCCCCTTTCGTCTTCTCTTCACCCCACACACCACTTCACATGCTGCACAGATTTCTGTGAATACCCTGCACACACCCTCCACGTCCCCCATCTGCTCCAATCTATATTTACCCAATCGCTCCTCCACTTCCCTTTTATATTCAGCCTTTATTCCATCCTCTTGTAACTTTTCTACCCTCCTTGTAACAAATACTTCCTCCTGTCCTTCCCTTCTTCTCTTCCTCCATCTTGTTTGGATTCTGATTCTGGCCACCACCAAGTGGTGGTCAGAAAGTCCACTCCCCCAACCTCTATATACTCTTGCGTCCATTATACATCTTCTCATCCTTTCATTCACACACACATAGTCAATCATTGCCTTCCGTTCATTCATTCCCCCGTCCTCTCTTCTCACCACTCGCCATGTATACCTATGGAACATTTTGTGCCTGAAGAGGGTATTAGCTACCACCAACCCCCTCCCAGCACAAATGTCCACTAAAGCACTGCCATTCTCATCCATCTCTGCAGGCACAACCCACTCACCAACCACTCCATCCACCTTCTCATTCCCTACTTTTCCATTCATATCTCCAGTCAGAAACACTCTCTCATTCGTTTCAAACTTTTCCAAGCAGGCTTCCACATTTGTCCAAAACTCTTCTCTCACTCTACTTACGCGATCTTGCATTGGCGCATACACGCACACAATTGCCCACATTTGTAGTCCAACTTTCACTCTTACCCACACAATACTTGACCCAACTGATCCATACTCTCTTAGATTCTCCCTCCACCTGTTGCTCACAACAATTCACACTCCCTCTTTCGCCCTCTCATTCTCACCCACTCCCGCGCATACACCCCATCCATGTTCCCATTCTCTCACACTCTCACCTCGCCATTTAGTTTCAGTTATTCCACATATATGGGTATGTTGATGGAGATTATTCGGTATGAAAAGATGACCTGTTTGGATTGTAATACGAGCCCTCTGTCTGTGTCAGGGTTGTTGAGAAGGTTCTAAAGTTTGGTGAACCGAAGTTTCTTCCTGAATTGTTAAACTTCCCATCGGCACCCCTGGGTGTGATGTTACATGACTCCTTGCATCTTAACGAGCTCAGAGCCATTCATCAATCATCTTTCTCTGATTGTTCTTTTGTGTTTACAGCCCCAGATTATATAATCGATTGCCTTTGACTATAAGACAACTCTCTTCTGTTGAATCCTTTAAGAGACAGCTGAAAGCCTTTCTTTTTTCAGTATGCTATAGTTTGGAGAGGCATTTGCCTTCTCAGTGTAATAGGAAAAATATATGGTAGGATACTTATTGACATTGTTAGGGAAATTACAGAGGAATTAGTTGAAGAACAAGGAGGTTTTAGGAAGGGAAGAGGTTGTGTAGACCAGATATTCATTCTTAGATCCTTAGTGGAAAAGTTTCTAGAGAAGGGCAAGAAGTTGTATGCAGCCTTCATGGATCTGGAGAAAGCATATGACAGGGTGAATAGACAAGGATTGTGGAAGGTATTAAGAATATAGGGAGTGGATGGGAAGTTGTTGAAGGCAGTGAAGAGTATGTATGAGGGTGCTAAGGCTGCAGTGCATGTGGATGGCAAACTGAGTGAATCTTTCCATTTGAAGGTTGGATTGAAACAAGGATGTGTCATGTCTCCATGGTTGTTCAACCTGTACATGGATGGGGTTATAAAAGAGATACAAGGTCGGGCAGTGGATATTGCAGCTGCCCTAGTGAAGGAGGGCAGTGTTTGGAAACTCCCTGTACTGTCGTTTGCAGATGATACTGTGTTGTTGAGCGAAGACGAAGAGGAGCTGCAAGGCTTGGTAGATGAGTATGGGAGAGTGTGTAAGAAACGCAATCTAAAGGTGAATGTAGGGAAGAGTAAAGTGATGGTCTTCGAGAGAAGTGAAGTCAGTGAATGTACAGTGAGATTGGATGGGAAGGATATGGAGAATGAGAGTGAATTTAAGTACTTGGGCAGTGTGATGAGTAAGGATGGAAGTCTGGAGGGTGAAGTGCTCGAAAGGGTGCAGCAGGGAAGGAAGGTTGCTGGTTCGTTGAAGCAGTGATAAGAAACAGGGAGATGAGCATGGAAGTGAAAAAGTTGTTACATGACAGTATTGTGATACCAACTCTATCATATGGAAGTGAAGCTTGGACCCTGTTGGAAGGACAGAAGTCAAGAATGAGAGCAGTGGAAATGAGTTATTTGAAAGGATTATGTGGAATCACATGGAGAGATAGACTAACAAATGAGGACGTGAAGGAGTGTTGTGGTGTGGTTGTGGACGTGATGGGAAGCGTTAGGAGAAACACGTTAAGGTGGTTTGGGCATGTGGTGAGTGAAAGACTGACGAGGAGAGTGTTTGTGAGTGAGGTGGAGGAGGTGAGAGGGAGGGGGAGGCCGAGGATTAGATGGAGGGATGGAGTGGAGAGGTATATGAGAGAGGGGGGTGTGAGTCGGGAGCGTGGTAGTGAAATGGCGGGGGACAGAGTGACATGGAGACAATTTATTTGTGGCCACCCCTTGCGGGATTGAGGCATCTGGCAATAGATAGATAGATAGATCATCGGTTGTACAGGTATACCAAGCACTGATTGAGCAGCTATGAGTGCCTTTATTCACTTTCACCATAAAATGCCAGAAGGGTAATGGGATGTTGAGGCTACTCTGTTCTGGATACAAAATAGAGTTACTGTTAATTTATGAAAAGGCTGTCATCATCAGTGTTCATCACATTCTGTGAAAATGAAGAGGGACAAGAGGTCTTTCTAAGCATTTCTGTGCTGTAACATGTGTATAATTCACAGTAATAATGGATGTACAAAATAACACTTCAGCGAGAAAATCTATAATCATATTTCAACTCTAAACATATCTGTCTGTCAGTCTACCTGCCTGTCTATCTGTCTGTTTGTCTATCTATCTAAATATCACTTCAGATATCTAGATATGAGTATGCGGGATCATAATGAAGTAATAAATGTAGATTTAAGGAGATAAGAGTTAGGTTTCTATTTCATATCTATCAGCGGTTTCACGTAAATTAGGTGCTGAGAAGTCATTCTGCAGCTGGAACATACGTATTAGATACACGTTTACTTATTGCACATACATTAACTTTTTTAAGGCAGTGTTTTATTGATGCAATTGGTTAGGTAAAAGCCCAATAAGGCAGTGTTTTATTGATGCAATTGGTTAGGTAAAAGCCCATTGTTAGGCGGGGTATCGTATATCGGGGTAGATTTAACAAAACCTATCCAGATGAGCACAAAAACAAGTTTAAAGCCAATGTAAATGGCCTAACAGCTGTAAAAGGAGCTAACCTAAGCCTAATACCTGTAAATAACTCACTAAAGTCAGCAAATAAAATCTGAAAATCGTGAAATATAAGTCTGGAAAAAATGAAGCTAAGTAAACTGTACCCCAAAATGACAATCTCCACCCCACCTGTGGCTAAATCACATTAATCTGAGTCTCAAAACAGTTTATAAATCAACCTAAACACACAATATTAGTCTTTACTTACACCATCATATAGGCATTCACAGAAACCCTGTTTACCTTTTCACATATCAGTTACTTAACTAATTTTATAGTACTAAAATCAGTCAACCCATTGTTAAACCGGGGTTTGGCCATTGTTAGGTGGGGTATAGTGGTATTTCTACCTCTGTCGTTAAACCTGGGTATCACATCCAGGGGTATCGTATATTGAGGTATACCTGTATTTATGACCTTCCAAAACCCCAGAAACTGAACCAGCTGCAACAATTCTACTTTCAGCAAGGATATCTGGAATAACAGACATAAAGGTCACAGTGATATGGAATGTCCCCAGTCTCAGGACAACATTATTAAACTCCTCACTTTTCTTCCACACAAACTCTTGTGCTTTGGCATAGACTGCTTGGTCTGTTACCACAATAACTTCCTCCAAGTTCAATTTCCTTTCTATCTTGACTCATATCTTCAGAATATTATAGACTGTAGAGAGTTCTGTAGGAGATGCCTCCATCACCAGACAGTAACCAGTCTCACAGGGAAGTGGTATAGCCATGCATGCTTACAGCTGTACTGAAACCCGACCATCCAGGGACAGTCTGTGGGCCCATGCCATTATTTCTGTCAGGTTCATCTGTCTGTTTAGGTTCATCATGTCTGTTTTGGAGAATGCCCCAGGCAATGTCCTTCTGCATAGTAGCAGTCACAGCATCTGAGATTTGTAGATTTTGCAGTTCATTGTCTTTGATGGTTATTTTGCTTGGACTACAGCATTTGCCTGCATTGTATTGTAGTATCCTCACTTGCTGGGGAACAAAAGATCTTTTGCCTACACCTTTGATTGGTTGCGTGGATGGCTCATGAAATAAAGTAGGACATTGTGTAACTTTCTGAATAATAATTCTGTTAGTACAGTGGGTTTTGCTTTCACCATGTAGTGTTTCCTCATTTATATCATTATTATCCAGTACTATACATAACTACAGGTACATTAGGCAGCATGTTTGGAGGAGGGTATGTGGATCCACTTTCCACCACACCTATATGGTTCTCGGCCATTGCTATCTCTACCTCAAGAATATGACTATTTGATAGGGAATGTCCAAAGTGGTTCAGTATCTCAACCAGTTGTGTACTTCTTGTCAAATGTCTCACAGCCAACGGAAGTACTACATGCTTAGGAGTCTTGACCCTGGCTTCTGATATACATTGCAGTAGATCCTGAGTAAGAGACAAAAGTTGCCTGTGTCTTTTGGATGTCAGCTTTATCATTTGGTCAGTAATCATTCTGTCACTGGTATCTCCATAAAGAACCCATGCCAAAAAGTTGTACACTAGATTAGGAATGCATATAATTTCTTCTGTAAGATCTTTGGATATTGGAGGCCATGTCATAATAATGCTAATTGCCATTGGTTCTGCTTGTGTGATGTAACTACATTTAAACACCAGATGAGCATTGTTATTGTATCCACTTTCTAATGATATATATATTTTGTCTTCAGTTGGGGACACAGCAAGACCAGCTTCTGCTATTTGTCCCGTGCATACACTCACAGAATATATTATTTCAGCTTCAACTCTTCCATGTGGTTTCCAAAATGACAACTTGTTTCTAAAGTGTTTTGCAATCTGGCTTTGATCTTTCAGTGCTTTAGTTTAGTGCCTCTATGCCGTTTTGTGTCATTAGGTCAGTGTATATTTCCCTAACATTGGTCTTGTCATGACATCAAGACTAATAATAATGCTATCATGAATAATGTTATCTTTTTGCATGAAGGCTGATTGATACCCATCATTGCGTTTGGGATCTGCGTCATTTTGACTCTTAGTCCTGTCAACACGTGTGAAGGAACCGTAACATGTTTTATGATACCTAACCTTTATAGCAATGAGGTCTTCTCCTCGGATTTGCAGGAGTATTCTCTCATCCTGTTTTCTTTCAGCAGCTTCCAGGAGTTTCTGACTTGCCTGGATTGTCATGCACTGTGTCAGTGGTTCTTGTTGACCCCCTGGCCTTCTCACTTTCTGTTGTCAGAAAATGCTTGTAGGTGATTTGGTAGCATTTTGTGGTGAGTGACTAGATTGTATTTTGGTGTCTGTTTCAGGTTCTGCACTTGAAATTTCAGCAGATGTGTTATGAATTCTTTCATACTCTTTCTTTACTTTGAGTCTTTCTATTAGGGACTTGTTTTGTGTAAGATTGGTAACAGGGACGGTGATAACCACCTGCTGGACCGTCCTCCCAGTGTCCTGTAAGCTGATAATTGATGGAATCTTTATGTTCTTCCATGCACTTTCTTAGTTTATTCCACCTTTTCATGGTGAATGGGGTGAGGGTACCAGATGATGACTTTCCAGACAAAGGCACTGGTTCCAGTTTGGGTCCATACGTGGAACCTTAGGGGCATGTGAATCCAAATTCATCTTAAGTTCAGCCATGATTCATACCAAGGAACCTGGAATAAAACAGTATAACATAAGAATGTGATATATATGGAAGTGAACTTCATATACCATATTCAGTAGCTCTAGTGCACCCTGTTATCATGAAATGTTACCTGGTTAGATTGCAGCAAACTTACATAATGACAATTAATTGTTCTACCAATACATCAAAATAAGTACAGTAATATACAGTAATAAGTAAAGGCTCATTCAGATAATAATTGATGATATTCTGTAAGATGCAAAGAAAAATCTTATAATAATGGCACTATACTGTATATATTAAATAAGTACATTACAGTATTTGCTTGAGTTTTTTAAAATGCTCCTTCATTTCCTGATATAGGTCATAATACTTATTTCTCAGAAATATTTACTTAGAGGAAATTATAGAGACATGATTAAAGTATACTGTGTTAAGAAATGAAAAGCCTAGCTTCATTGAAAAAAATAAGTTACGGCTGATTGTATACAATTTTCTTGCGACGTTGTTCATCGCTGAGATTAGCTATAGATGTTGACAGAATCATGTTGTCAAAAGCACTGGACAGGCAGTGCTGCCAACCAAAGTGCTCCAGAATTCCCTGAATCCTCGAGCAAAAATTCCCTAGAATTCCCCATCTCATAATAATGTATCTTAGGAAAGAAAACATTAAACTGGATGGAAAGATACTTTTTTTTTCTTTACAAACAAGAGTGTGTACAAGCTATTTGCATTACTTTATAAATATTCATGTGCACACTGCACAAATATAACATAAATAAAAACACTTTGCTTCACATTTCTGTAAGGAAAAAACTCTCTTGTTAAAAGAAGGCTAAGATCATGTTAGTTGCTGATTAATCCGATTCACTTGCATCACGCTCATACATACCTAGATTCATTTTACTGATTAATTTGTCATTAACAGAAAAAGTGCCACATATACCGTTAGGAATGGAGAAATCCTACAAGTGTTTTGGTTGAAAGACTCTTCCTCTGTTTTGTTTTCAGGTTGTTCACAGCTGAGAAAATTCTTTCTGCTGTGGCACTTGAATGACGAAGACAGAGCAGACCAGAAATAAGTTGTGACAAATTTGGAAACATTGGTGTATCATCACCACTCTTCATTTCTTTAATTATATGCCAAAACTCTTCAACATCAGTGGAATCTGGAACATTAAGTTCAGTGTTTCTCAACACCCTCCATTCCCTGTCTACCTCATTCAACTGATCATGCCCTATTATCCCAGGAACTAAACTAGCTAGTGGTGCAATGGAGGTTACATTCCTTTCCATGACTAATCTGGGATGAATGAAGCTGATGTTCTTGAGTATCAAGCTTTTAAATGGAAATCTCATATATATCTGATTTACACTCTCAATGAGGAACCATAAGCAACGTTTCTGAAAAGCTTCTAGGTCAGGCTTGGACAATCCATGAGTGTTATTTTCAACTGCAGCAGATACTTTGGCACCCAAATAAATCCTATGAAGGGGAACAAAATTGGATGGATTTCTGTACTGCATATTTTCAATAGCAGTACTCCTCACATAATCGTCTCTCATGTAACAGTCCATGATTGTCTTACAAACAGTGCTGACTGACTCATACATGGTATGGATCTGAGGGCCTTGTGACTGCATTGATTTATTAAGATCATTGAAAAGAGGCAAAATGAACTCAAGAAATTGTAAGTAGAGCTTGTTTGCTGGATCCTTCAGCTTATCTAAAATACTCTCAGCTGCACCTGTAAAATAAAGCTGAAGAGCATCATACTGCTCCAATAGCCTAGAAACTACAGCCTGCAAAGAAAGCCAACGAGTCTGACTAGGGTGAAGCAGTTTGTGGGGTTTTACATTCACAAACTCCTGGAAATCTTTCAGCTCAGATAGCCGCTTAGGGCTGGACATGAAATAATTGTAAACATCCCTGGCTAACTGTTCTACTGCTCTTGGGAGAGTCGCACAAGCATAAGCACACAAATGAAAGCTGTGACAGATGCACTTCATAATAAATAAATCAGGAATGTCACTTTTCAAACGAGAAGCAAGAGAATTATGAGCACCCATCATAACACTGGCACCATCTGAGGCAAAACCAATCATATTATCTTTATATGGAATTCCTTCATCTGCTAAACATTTCACCACAATCTCATACAAACTCTGGGCACTAGCATTTTCAACTGGAACCAGATCATAAAATGCATCAGTGACTTTTGTGTTAATCATTGTGCGAGCAATTACACAGAGATGTTTGGTGCACCCTTTGTCAGTGGACTCATCAACTATGAGTGAAAATTTTTTTTCCCTCAAAATGTCTACCAACTCCTCTTTACTAGACTTACCAAGTACATTCCTTATCACTGCTGTGGTTTTTGTTCTGCTACTTGCAATTTTCTTTGCAATATCAGAGTCGTTACACACTGATCTTATTAATTCTGGTAGGTGTGTCATGATATTTAATGGGAGGTTGTGTTCCACAACAAATGCAGCAAGTTTTATTTCACCTTCTTTCACATTCTTTTCTCTCAATGGGTTACTGACAGATGTCAATGACATAAGTGTGGGTTGCTTAGATACACTCCTAATACTAGTTTTATGTTTCTGTCCCTGTGCATGCTTTTCTAATTCAGATTTCTTTGTGTTTAATTCACAGTCACAGGCCTTGCAGTAAGCTCTGGTTTCACTTTTAGCACTAGGTTGTAACCATCCCCTAAATGTAGGTAAGGATTCCCAGTGCTTTGCATATTTCTGTAAATACTTAGCCTTCTTAGCAGCCTTGGGTGGAGTGTCTGGGGGTGGGAGAGTCTTAGGATCATCTGGGTCATCCATGGTAACACAACTGTAAAGGACATATATATCCTCATCACTAACTTATGGACAAGTAATAGAGGTCTACAGAGTAATATAAATGATAAAATCAACAGTTAAGAAACTAGATATAAAATGTTTTTTCCAAACCTCCAACTGCTGCAATTCACATATGTAGCCTAATTACTGACTAGTTTGAAACCAGTTCAAAGTTTAGTGATATTGAGCATATCGCTCTTACTTTGGCTTCATAGCTTACGTGAATGTAATACTTCCAATATCATCTATCATCAAAATATTCACAACCTCTAATACATGTACAGTAGCTCCCAAACCATCGTTAAAATAGCCTACCTAATGAACAGCAGACAAGTCTGACGACTGTAGACCGTGGATGGAGACTGTCTGTGGAAGTGTCGATGAGTGGGGAATACACTGGTGGTGACTTACTGCTGAGGGCGACTGGGTGACGGTTACTGTACTGCAGGTGTAGCCGCCTACTGCGTAGCGAAGGGACAGTGGGACATGGACGGCTAGCATATGTTTACTCTCTGGGTCTGACCTGTTCGGTTCAGGTTCACACCCACACAGTATCACGAGATTCACACATTGCAGACTGAATTTCTTCCGATCTGGTAAATAAAGTGTCAACTCTTTCTCTTATAAGCACAGTTTGTATTCAGTATTGTTGATTTTTTTTTGTTGATAGATTGCATTATTTACGCAATAAATTCTCAA
Organism: Birgus latro; assembly: GCA_018397915.1. Taxonomy (NCBI): domain Eukaryota; kingdom Metazoa; phylum Arthropoda; class Malacostraca; order Decapoda; family Coenobitidae; genus Birgus; species Birgus latro. Next base: position 21,513 of record JAGKTI010008168.1, on the reverse strand, counting down.
CGCCCAAATTTCCCCAAATTGAGAGACATTTTCCCCATTTCCCCATTCGGACCATCGATTCCCTAAATCTGGGGATATTTCCCCAAGGTTGGCAGCACTGTGGACAGGTTGCGTACTTGACAACAGGCAGAAATGACATCCCATATAACCTGAGAACATCCTGGCACAATCAGACAAATTTTGCCAGGGGGTGCAACAAAAATGCACCTTTTTTGGATTTGGTCCATGGACTAAGAGGGATGAAGTTGGTAAATGAATAATAATGGTTGGAGTGTCTCTTATTTGATGTTGTTGATGATGCTATGTTCCCTGCCAATACAGGCAGCCCCCTGTACGATCGCCCAAAGAACTGATGACCCGATTCCCAGTACCTTTCGCTCAGAAAGTGGTATCTGGCAACTGTCACGGCCATGTTATATTTTCTATATTGCACACCGGAAAGAGCAGTATTTGGGTAAACAACACCAAAAAGTAATATATTAGTGTTTTTACCGTGTATATCTCGCATTACGGAAGAGGAAACCACAATACACTAAAGTTGAGGCTTAGCAGTACGAAAGAATATGAAACGCACTCCCTATCGCTCAACGGTTTCAGGGTTAAAATGCGGAGAAACTCTCGTAATACTTATTTTCATTCAAAATCAACAATACTGAAGGAAATATGTCCCATAAAATAAAGCCCGCAGATAATCGTAATTTGAAATCATTAGTGCCATCAAATCAGAAAAATAAACATCTAAAGATATATTATTCTCCACATTTAATTCTCTATGCGGGATGATATTCACGCAGGTAAACCCGTAAGTGCTGAAAGCCTGAAAGCAAGATTGGTCAACAAACTACAGCCTATCGGGGCAAGCAGATTATTGCTCTTTATTTAGCAAATATTCCAGTAAGACAGATATACTGGCACCTTGGCAGTTAACAGATAGATAAGCGATATAGAGGTAGAACATTGGAAATTTGCTACTGGAGCCCCTCGTAGCTCAAGACCAAGACAGACGGATTAATACGGGTGCCCAAGAACAACTACTTACCACTTGTGTTGCTATCAAGAAGCAAATTAATCTGCCGGCATTCGTGACGTTAGTGAAACCAGTGCAATCATAAGTGGAAAACTGGTCATTTTTATTCACACGAAATTCCAACATGTTATAAAACATGTAAGGCATGGAAGAACTAAAGAGGGAGACGTTGATAGTCAAAAGCATGAATGCGACAATGAAGATAATTAAAACTAAAAACATTATATTAAAAATAAGGGGGAGGGGGGGGAAACTGTGACAAAGGTCGAGACATCCTCTCTCTCCCCTGGCGTGGTAATGACTGACGGAAGGCCTGCCGTGTTGCCAAAGGAAAAATTATTGAAATCCGCTAAATTAGTCTCAGATGCGGTAAAAATCCGCCAGACTGAGGGAAATTAATGAAAAAAAAAAAAATGAGCAAGACCTAAAAAAAAAAATGGGCAAGACCTGAAAAAAAAAAAGAGCTAGAGAAATGTAATTTTTATACCAGCTAGACTGCTTTTGAAATCTCTAAATTTAGCAGGAAAATCACTTCATTGATAACTGCTGGCATGAGTCGTGAAACCGTGCCAGATGTCACTATTTATTTTTTGATTGATTTATTAAAAAAAAAAAAAAAAAGAATGGCTAAACTTAACTAGTATTTTCGCAAGATTAATTTTTTTTACACCATAAATAATGTTTGCAGGGCAGGCAAAGACTGTTTCCGTCTCCTAAATGAATGTTGCCAGACCCAGGGAGTTTTGTCCGAAACTTAATGAAAGCGAGTCACCACTTCTTTGAGCGATTGTACCCAAAGGGTTATATCAAGTAAAGTTAGTTCATAGATTTTTTTTTTTTCCCCTGCCTGTGGGTGACTCTACACTGAGTAACAAGCCAAATGGTTTCCTATACACGAGGAAACCATTTACTATGCTGGGTGGTAACCATTATGACTAAATTTTGGCGCCTGGTGGTTTAGTGGGTAATTATGGTGCTTCAATCGGATTGAACCAGTGAAGGTTTATATCCAAGGGATGGTTGGGGTTTGCTCACATAATGCAACTGAGAGATGGGTGAGGCTTGTCACTCTCATCTTAAATGTCAGGACCAACTTGCCTAGCCCTGGGCTCCTATGCTCCTTATGGGGCAACGTAGGATTGGATGATGGATGGATGGATTTTTTTTTTTTTTTTTAATACTGAGGTGGTTATAACTTGGGTTATAAGGGGTTATGTCAAGTTGCCACTGAGATATGGTTTTGTGTTACGTTATTCCCCCTCCCCAAGCATATATCCAGTCATTCACTACACATTTATAACTTTACAATGCGTGAAACAGAATTCAGATGACAATAACATGTGGGTTATAGGGGTTTATGTCAAGTTGGCAAGGAGCGTTACTCATGTGTGACTTTAGTCACCTTCCCTAAGTACAAATATATTGTCATAGTAAACTCATTACACACTTACTGCAGCACAATACCTGCAACAGAATTCAAATAGCACTTAGCAACACATGGTTATACAGTATGTCGTTACGTCAAGCGGCCAAAGAGAGTTACTTATATGTGACTTTAGTCATCCTTCCCAAAGTACATATCCATCATTATATACTCATCACACTTTTACAACAGCACAGTACAGTACCTACAACAGAATTTGGATTACAATCAATGACACTAGGGTTATTGATATCTGGGGTTATGCCAAGTAGCTATAGAGTTACTTGCAGATAAATGGGAACACTGATTCAGTTAAAGGGGTTAAATGCAAAAGATACAGTACAGGGACACCCACTAGGGTGTTAACTGGGCATTTCTTCATGTCTAGCAGTTTGTGTAGTTGGGGAGGGGGGGGGGGAAAAGTCATTCTTTTGAGGATTTTTTATATTGGAATTCAGATTAACTGGAATATTGATTTGGATAATGGGTTTCAATACAAAAAACGGCACATTGAATGCTTAAGCAGATTTTCATGTATCATTTTTCGGATACCGGGGGTTGCCTTTAGTGGAAAAGAGCTTAGCAGATTGTTGCAGGGTTTTGTAGCTGTCTCTGAACACAAGGCTTTTAAAATAGATGTGAATAAGAACAAAATGATGATTGTTGAGAGAGATGACTTACAATGTGATGTGTTGATGAATGGAGAGAGAGACTCAAATTAGTTATGGAGTCTAAGTACCTGGGTGCAGTGACAGAGAAGAGAGGTGAAGTGCAAAGGAAGCAGAAAGTAGAATAGCACAGAGGAGGAAAGTGACTGGTACTCTAAAAGCCTTGAAGTCAGAGTGTTGCAGCTGAGAAAGCATGGAGTTTTATTCACTATAATGTCTGGGTGTGAGACTTAAGTATGAAATGAAAATGAAAAGTCAAGAGTAAACCAGTGGAAATGGAGTTATTGAGAAATTTATGGGGAGTGCAAAGACTGCATAGGATAAAGAATTATGCAGTACATGAGAGATGCGGAGTAGGGAAGTATGCAGACACCAGAGTCAGAGTGTGCTTCGATGGTATGGTCATGTGGAAAGACAGGGTGAGTCAAAGAGAATGTACTTTAATATTATGATAATGTGGAAAGATAGTGCGAATAGGATGCTGGAAAAGGTGTACAATATCTGAGCAAGTTTGAAGGGTGGGAAGAAGCATGGTAGGCCAAGAAGGTGGATAGATACAATAAATGACTGTGTGACAAAGTGGAGTACATTACTGTATGGAAGTTGATGAGGATAAGGAAATGATGGTGGATTGAGCTGATTGTAAGAATTTTGTACAAAGGAGTTTATGACACAGGTTGGACATCCTTGTTTTTTTACCCATTGACATGGAAGTCAGCAGATTGACTCTGTTAGGTAATGTGAAGTGTGCAACTGTAGATGTTTATGCCTGTGAGTTAGAGTCAGGATTTCAAGGCTTGAATGACAAGTGAATAGGGATGAGACTTGTTTAAATCCCCCCCCCCCTGTAAGTACAGGTTTTTCTTTGCTGTCTAGACCCTACCTTACTTAATCCTTAGGTTGAAAAAAGATGACAAGTTCATTTTCCATCCTGGGAAATGCTCTTTTTCACCTGTATAATTGACCAAACTATTAGTTGTGTGGTGATATCTGATGTTTGCTCTATGTTCCTTTAATCTAATTTCCATCCTCCCTTCATGTTTCTTTATAATAGGCTCTGTCACAGCCTTACACAAAATTTTTTACACAGTGTTTTTCACATTTGAAGGTGGTTTGGACATGTGGAGAGGATGGGGGATGATAATTGGGTACAGAGGGTGAGAAGTGTTAATATTGGGGGAGGGGTAGACTGAGAAAGACATGGGACGAGGTCATTAAATGTGACTTAAGGGTTAAGGGACTGAATAGGGAGGCTGCCAGAGATCGAGCAGCATGGAGAGCCGCCATTAGGTGACCAAGGCCGACACATGCAAGCATGTTGGAGCCTTCAAAAACGAAACGAAACGAAACGAGAGGGGGGGGTGTGAGTTGGGAGCGTGGTAGTGAAATGGCAGGGGACAGAGTGACATGGAGGCGATTTGTTTGTGGCCACCCTGTGCGGGATTAAGGGCGTCTGGCAATAGATAGATAGATAGAATTATTTTTTTAATGGTTCACTAATTTTCCTTTAAGCTCAGAGTACAGGGTCATGTCAGTTGGACACAATCTTTTCCTCAGTCATGTAACGATGTTGAAATTCAGTTCTATTAAGTATTTAACAATCCTTTTCCTCATACATGGTGATTAAGAGACCCTTGGAGTATCCTAACTTTATGAATGTGTCTATGGTGTATTGCAACTCACTGCTGAGTTATTCTTCAAAACTTATGCTATTACTGTATGCCCTGAGAAACAGATCAGTAACTACACCAGTCATGTTTGTATTGTCTTAAGCATTCAGTGATGGATAAAATAATTTGTGTTCATTACAGTAAATTCTCAGTTATCTGTTGTAATTCAGCCAAGCCCTATGCTGAGTAAAGTGAAATGTCAGATGTTGCAGTACCCCCTCATAGGCTCAACATTCGGTATCGAGCCAGATACTGTGTTACTATCCATCTCTACTCTCCATCCTAAAAACTTTCCCTTGAGTTAAAGATGAAAACTGATCATAACATACAATACAGTATTGATACAGTACAGTAAGTAATCTTCCCACTATCCGACGTAATAAAGCCAAAGGCATGACCGGAAAGTGGTCTTGTCCAGATAGTGGCCCTGAAGCTCCAGCACTGGTCATTCATGACCCTAACCTAACTTAACCTAAATCAGAAAAACACCTACCTACCTCCCTACCGGACATGCATAGCACTTATTTAAGTCCTCTTTCACATAAATAATGCACACAAAGCATGAATTAATTGAATTTTAACCAAAAAATGATGATTTAGAGGTGAGTAAGGCATAGGTGCTCACAACTTGCCAGCAAGTGTAAGTATCAGACATGGAAACCATTATGAAAATCACCCTTTCTCACATAGTATGCATTAAATAATGAACACAAAGCATGAAATCATTCAATTTTAACCCCAAAATGATGAATTTGAGGTAAGTAAGGCATAGGTGTTCACGAGATAGCAGCTTAGTGTAAGTACAGGACGTGGCAATCACTGTGAAAATCATCATTTCTCACATCTTATGTGCTAAAAAATGGGATACAAAGCACCAAATAAATAAATTGTTACCAGAAAAAGAGTAAGGTATGGCAAAGGTGTTCACTGTTCACCAACACCACCAGTCATTCTTGACCCTAACCTAACCTAACCTAAATCAGAAAACCACCTACCTACCTCCCTACCAGACATGCATAGGACTTATGTTCACTGTTCACCAACACCACCAGTCATTCTTGACCCTAACCTAACCCTACCTAAATCAGAAAACCACCTACCTACCTCCCTACCAGACATGCATAGGACTTATTTAAGACCCCATTCACATAAATAATGGGCACAAAGCATGAATAAACCGGATCTTAACCCAAAAATGATGAATTTGAGGTAAGTAAGGCATAGGTGTTCACGAGCTGGCAGCTTAGTGCCAGTAAGTATTGGACGTGGCAATCACTATGAAAATCATAATTTCTCACATCTTATGCACTAAAATATGAGATACAAAGCATCAGATAAATAAATTGTTATCAGAAAAAGAGTTAGGTATGGCAAAGGTGTTCACTGTTCACCAACAGCACCGGTCATTCTTGATCCTAACCTAACCTAACCTAACCTAATCAGAAAACCACCTACCTACCTCCCTACCGGACATGCATAGCACTTGTTTAAGACCCCCATTCACATAAATAATGGACACAAGCATGAATTAATTGAATTTTAACCAAAAAATGATGAATTTGAGGTAAGTAAGGCATATGTGCTCACGAGTTGACAGCTTAGTGTAAGTAAGTATCGGACGTGGCAATCACTATGAAAATCATCATTTCTCATATCTTATGCACTAAAATGTGGGATACAAAGCATCAAATAAATAAACCATTACCAGAAAATTATGATTTAGAGGTGAGTAGGGCAAAAATGTTCACCAGTTGACTAGATAGTGAACGTATGTAAGAGGCATGGTAATCACTGAGAAAACCACTTCTTTCACAGCCTGTGCACTCAAATATGGGACACAAAGCATGAAGTAAATAAAATGCAGCCAGAGAATGAGGATTTAGAAGTGATTATGGAAAAATATTTAGCAGTTGACAGTGTTACTTACATGTCCATGATTGTTGTTAACAGATATTACCCCCACCTCTAAGGTTTTTACAGTGGTCATAATTGCTCTTGAAGCATGTCCAGTAATCCAGTATTTAACTACACTTAATCCTTAGCACTGTGAATTATGATTATTTACACAAGAACGAAACTACTGCAAACGATCTGATAACCGTCCACTCTTCACAGGGGTTGAGATAAAGCTAACAGGAGGGGGATAGCGCGGGAAGGAAGCTGGTTGGCGTGCGCAGGAATTTCAAACTGACGCGGTTGAAAAAAATCAGATTTTTTTTTGGGGGGGGGGGGTCGACCATCACCCTACGATGTCCAAACAGTGAGGTAACCAGATAGTGGTCGTCCGGAAAGTAGAGAGATTACTGTATTTACTGTAAAGTAAAACCTCGATATAATGAACTTCAATATACAGCACCAGAATTTGCTCTTATCGAACTCAAGGAGCCGCCTGGACTAAATTCTTATACAGTATATCGGGAAAAGTCTGATAAAGCCAGAAGTGGTCCGGACTGCTTGACCTCAGTCTGGATCAGCCATAGCGTCTCTCTTATTTTTCAGGAAAAGTCTGCTAAGTACGACTTCAGTCCAGACCAGTGACGGATGGACTTCCACTTATTTTATTAGAGAAAGTATGCTGTATTGTGTGCCATAAAGTACATTACTGTTTAGTATAAGTTCCTTTAAGTTAAATAAGTTCATCACCTACCTCTCCAGTACAGTCATCTCTACTATACAGACTCCATTAACGGACCACTTTAGCTATGTTCACCACAGTAAGGTAAATAAAAATCGTTTGTCAGTGTACAGTACAGTACTGTATTATTATGTATATTATACTATTTGATTATTGTTGTGAATGTATAATATAGTACTTTACTGCAATGATAGTGAAAACAGTTGGTGACGCCATGGTGAAAAACTGTTGGTGCGATCCAGACTAATGTCTGATATATCGGAAAAAGTCCAGGTTAGCAGGGGGAAGTCCAGATGTCACTTATGTTGGACTTCTGCTTTTTTCAGACTGACTTGGGCCCCACTTAGTCTGTTATAGTGAGGTTGTACTGTATTATCTGCAAACCAGCTGTGTTATGAGTGAGAGGTGAAATGACGGTGATCAGGTGGGCAAGGAAGCTGTGATAATTCTACTGTATAACACTTCTTTCTTAATCATCAGTTCACAAATAAATGCTCAAGATTTATTTCTTTAGTTTATTTTTCCATGTTTTTATGAGTAACGTTTAACAGAATGGACTTGCCAAGGTACTGTAAGCTATTGCAAGCTTATTTGAGTTGGCTTATCAGGTAGAAAACCACACAGGTGCCACACATTTTCCGTTGATGAAGAGCATGCCTTTTTTTCTATGGATTTATTTGTCTTGCCCTATTCAGCCCTCTGTCTTAAAAACTTTCCCATGAGTAGAAGATGGAAATTAACATAACATACAATATAGTACTGTATTTATACAGTACAGTAATACAGTACATAGTGTACTATGTACCCACCTAGTGTTGACATCAGTGGAGGGTAGAGTTGTACATCGTGCAGTTCTGTACAGTGTACATAATATAATCCCTTATGGTCTGCTGGCAATAATTACGTGTATAACAATTTCAGAATCACAACAGAGCACTAGGAAATGAAGCACTGAGAGGCCACAAGCTTTGCAACAACAATAAGCGAGGCATGGGAGGCCACAGAGTAAGTCTTAGCACTAGAGTTTTGCCACTGCAATGTCACGAGCAGAGTGCATAGATACTAGTATGTCTTCACTGAACAAGATCCACGAGAGAATGAGAGAGTTACGGTTGGGTTGGCACGTTGGGTGGGTCACTTCTGCAATGAATTCTGATTGGCTAATGCATTGTATACATTCTCATTGGCTGGCGCGTTGCGGGGTTTTCCTGGGCATCAGTTGACTATCTTGTTTGAGTCAGTTGATGTGCCTCGCCATGGAACATTGCATAGAACTGCCAATTACTTCCCGTTTTGGCCCCGGATATTGCACAGTATCACTGGACATTGCTTTAATAAAGGTGAGCCAACAGTGCCAGATATTCCGATGATGGATAATGGAGAGTTTACTGTAGTTTTTTGTAGAATGTGGGTTAGCCATAGTTACTGTACTGGATGCTGTGATGCATGTATCTTGTCCTGGAACAGTAAATTACAATTACTGTATTTGCTTCTATCACTCTAAATCACATTTTAGTGTTGACCTGGTTCAGTCAATTTAATTAGTACAGTACACCCAACCCTCGGCTATCACTTCGTCTTGGCTTAGAGATAGGTGCTTTGTCACCAACACTTTCATAGCGGTTTTACAAACAAACCTATAAACTAGTCACTACAGTATACCCAAAGACTGTTAAATGTTTCATTACTAAACACAATGAATTTGGTGAAGTTCAACCTCCTCATAGAAAAGAAAAAAGTCCTCAGTTGGAGCACTTGCAGCACACAGCTGAGGCGGCCGCCATCTTCTTTATTTATAAACAGTGGAGCACGCCGATAAAGTCTGTACAGTGCTTCCTCCAATTTTGCGAGAATATGGTCGACAAAAAACCTCACAAAATCGAAATTCGCAAAGTTTAAACAATTAAATATATGCAATAAAGGTAAATTGGTCGACATCACCCCAAGGTAAACACTTTTTCCCACTCTTTCTCTCGACTCTACCTCTTAATTTTATGATGATAAATGAAACAAACATGGACTGATGTATTGTACAGTAATATTATTATGAAAACATCATAGCTAAGGAACATAAAAAAGAAAAAAATGCATATTTACACTGATGTGAAGACTGGCGTGGTGTACGGGACTGGTGGCGGGGCAAGGCTTGGGTGCGACTACTGTGGTGTAAACAAACGTGGGGGGCGGCAGAACACCGAACTAGGAGGCACAGTACGCCCAGCGAACCACGACGTCACTACTCCGTGTGGCAAAGTAGTGCGGGAAGAGGACCTTACCACGACTCGACCTCGCAAAGTGTGTGATCGCTCGCAAAGTTCATAAATGTTAAAAAATAAATGACTTGGAACTACCTCGCAAAACTGGTGATTCGCAAAGTTAAAGTTCGCAAAGTTGAAGGATGTACTGTACAGTATGCTCATTTTTTTACTATAGTATGTTATTATGTGGTACAAAACAGGTATCTTTGGGGTAAATATTGAGGTCATGGCACCAATTAGAATTATTACCATAAGTTCTTCACTTATGGGGGGTGTGAGTTGGGAGCGTGGTAGTGAAATGGCAGGGGACAGAGTGACATGGAGGCGATTTGTTTGTGGCCACCCCGTTCGGGATTGAGGCGTCTGGCAATATATAGATAGATAGATCTTCACTTCGGCTATCGCGTTTTCAGCTATAGCTCAGCCATGGCGACACCAATTAGGAGTGAAAGCCGAGGGTGGGGTGTAGTTGATTTTGATAATTCTGTGCACTTGTAACCAATCATTTTATTGTCTGTTTCAGTGTTGCTCACACCCTGGAGGAGACTGACATAGCAGATATAGCTAATCAGACCCCTGGTTATGAAGGAGGTGACCTGAGGAGTATGGTGATGGAGGGTGTGATGCAGACCACACCAGAGTCCCTCACACCACAACACTTGCAAAGTGCACTGGCTGTGGTGAAGCCAGCCTCACTTAAGGAAACTTCCACAGTAACAGCACAGGTCTGATAATACATTTTTTTTTCAGTTAACACACATTTACTTTAAACATGTTCAAGAGCTTTCAGTTATCACACATTTACTTTATACATATACTGTACTGAGGAGTAGGCTGTAGCACAAGCCAATCAGGGTATTACTTCCAAGGGGAATGGGAATGCTGGTGATAGGGAGAGCTGGAGCTTTTGTTTTACTAGCCATCAGATTATCATGACCATCCACCTTTGCTGACCTTTTCATTATGGCACTAACATGGAGAGCAGGCCAGCATACTCTCCCAAACACTTCTGTCCAACTATCTCATGCACTACTCTACATCCACTGTACATATCACACAACGTACCCCAACTATGTCACAGGGCTTGGCGCCAGCAAGGGCATGCAGCCAGAAAATTTTGTCCCCGCTACCTAGTGGCAGGCCTGTTGAGGGGAGGTGTGACATGGGCTCCATCAGCATAGTTTTGGGGACTGGGATGGGATGGGGCTCAGATCTATTCTAGAGGGTACAAGGCACTGAGGTTCCCAGAATGCCACTTTGCCCAATAGAGAGGGTTCCAAACCCAGGAGTAATGCCCCAAGAGGCTGCCGTATCAGTGGGTGAATAATGGTAGGGCTGTTAGAGTGCCAAGGTGCATTGAGAGGGTGTCCCTGTAGGTGTCCTGAGAGGGTGCCCCAAGGCCACTATCACAGCTGCTGGTGATGGCTGGTGGGCTATGGGTCCCAAGTCCCATGCCAGACTTGGGGCTGTGCAGGTGGGTGGGGCCTGTTGTCTGTCTCTCCCTCTCGATAATGACATGGCAAAAAATGAGAAAAAATGGAAGCCTGACGATACTAAATCGCCCAAGGGGATCAGAGTGGCATCTTGGAATGTGGGTAGTTTAAAGGGTAGAAAAGTGTTAATGTTGCGGGTAGAGTTGTGAGAGGCAGACTGAAAAAAATCTGGGACAGGGTCATAGATTGTGACCTCAGGGATAAGGGACTGAATAGGGAGGCTAACCGGTGATCAAGCAGCATGAAGAGCTGCCATTAGGTGACCTATGAGGTCATAGATTGTGACCTCGGGGATAAGGGACTGAATAGGAAGGCTGCCAGAGATCAAGCAGCTTGAAGAGCTGCCATTAGGTGACCAAGGCCGACGCATGCAAGCATGCTGGAGCCTTTACAAACGAAACAGAATGAAACGATGTTTAACAGTTAACCTGTTTTTCAGTTTTGGAACATTTAACACATAACAGCAGTTGTTCATTATTAAGTGTTGAGGAAGTAAAGGATCTGACATGATGCAGCTCATGCAAGCTTTTTTCTCAGTAAATTTAATCTTACATGCATATGTTTTCAAAGATAGTGGTCCATAATGGGATGTGTCAGTCTTGCTCACTTCATGGTTTCTTTCTAGTGTCTGCATGACCTTCTTTACTGATCATGTGTTCTAAGTAGCAAAACTCTTCAAAACATTCCACTGCAACAATCTTGCCCAACCTTAATTGCCCCGCATGGACTTTGTACAGTACGTACAGTATAGCACACTCACAACTGATTATACCTTGCAGTCTTCTTTCGTACCACTGCATTACTGTCCATCCTCCTTCTTATAACATCCTTTGTGGCAGCACCAAAAATTTCAGCTCATAACTTCTCTCCTCAAAGAAAGCTGCTCATCAAGGACAGAAACAGTTAACCCCTAATCCGCGGGGTTGTGTGAGGCGGTCCTGGCACTTCCAGTCGGTGGTAATTCGCGCTCTGACTTATTTTTTAAAAATATTGGCCGAAACTAGCCTGAGTGATATAAATAGCACTCAGGGTTCTCCTAAGATTTTTCATATATATTTATATCTTGAATGCCCCAGCTACTTAAAAAGAAAACAGAGGCACCCAACTGACGGCCCACGGCTCGAGCCATCACCACCGAGGTGATGGCCCGCGGTTAAGTGGTCAAAAGAGTAAGACTCAGTTCACCCCAACAGAACTATAAACCTTGCACAACCTAAGCAACACCATAAATGAATTGATCAAATCACAAACAAGAAAAATGGAAAAACTTTGTGGACACCTCTGAGTATAGAGTGATCAGCAGCAGATTTTGCAGAACAGTAAGATACATCCACACCTCCAAAGCCTCACCCTGACCACTTCATGAAGCCCTACTCAACATCCCCAGCAAGAAGGGGGAAAAAAAATAAGCTGATTAAAGTATCATGCATCAGTAAGCCACAAAATACATATCCTCATAATGGAGCCATTTAAAAAAATAAAAAAATAAATAAAAAAAATAAAAGGAAATATACAAACACCACCTCCATTCACCCCACAACAAGTTTGTATTGAAAAAAGAAAGATCAAATCCAGTAAGACCAAATCCGATATGAAACTTCCACTTAAAACACCTTGGCCTCATAGTAGTAAATATCCGTACTGAAATATACAACTACTCACAACCAAATCCCTGATATATGGCAGAAAGCAACCATGATTCCCATACTCAAACCAGGAAATGGTCCGAATAGTCCCACATCATATAGATCTATATTGCCGCTTTGCATACCATTCAAAATAATTGCAGAGTTAATGTTAAAGGACATCACCCCACAGACCCAGCCTAAACACACAATCATCACCCACCTCTCCAATTTAGCTCAGCTCATTCACGATGACGTTAACAAGAAGCAAACACCATTAAGAACCACAGAGCAACAGTAGACAGAAACAAAGCTTTTGACACAGCACCAAGAAACATTCTAGAAATAAAATTTACACACAAATATGGGAGAAAATTATGAAAAAAAAAACAGCTGATCAACTTCCATTCAAGCAGACAAGCCTAAGTGCTTTAACAAAATCAAAGTTTTAAATTCCAAATATTACCCAGTGTTGTTCAAAGAGGATTAATCCATTCACCCTAACTTTTTAACTTTTCCTCAGTGACCTACCAAACTCAATGACCTACCAAACCCTCCCCCTCTAGTAACAGTATTGTCTTTTGACAATAACTTGGCAATAGCCTACAACACAAAAAATTCAAGAAGCAGCAGCTTATCTGCAACTGTACCTCCACCTAACCACGAGGTCTCTCCAAAAAGAAACCAAACTTCTTAAATAGTTCACCAACCTGTTGGTGTAGCATGATCGTGACTGAAGCGCTGTGTAGCAGCAATTTTGAGCTTTAGTCTAACACTAGATGCATCACACCACATCACTTAGTCCATTGAGGTGCACACTCTTGAGCGAAAGTGTGTATAGTGCACTTGGCAAATTTTCTTCTGTCTCTTCTGTTTGAAATCAGTGACCTTTCAGGGTGGATATCAACTTTGAGAACAAAAAGAAATCTATCTACAGGTATCTATCTATCTATTGCCAGACGCCCCAATCCCGAACGGGGTGGCCACAAACAAATCACCTCCATGTCACTCTGTCCCCTGCCATTTCACTACCACGCTCCCAACTCACACCCCCCTCTCTCATATACCTCTCCACTCCATCCCTCCATCTCATCCTCGGCCTCCCCCTCCCTCTCGCCCCCTCCACCTCACTCACATACACTCTCCTCGTCAATCTTTCACTCTCCATCCTCTCCACATGCCCAAACCACCTTAACGTGTTTCTCCTAACGCTTATCACGTCCTCAACCACACCACAATGCTCCTTCACTTCTTCATTTGTTAGTCTGTCTCTCCATGTGACTCCACATGCTCCTCTCAAATAACTCATTTCCACTGCTCTCACTCTTGACTTCTGTCCTTCCAACAGGGTCCAAGCTTCACTTCCATATGTCAGAGTTGGTATCACAATACTGTCATGTAACAACTTTTTCACTTCCATGCTCACCTCCCTGTTTCTTATCACTGCTTTCAACGAACCAGCAACCTTCCTTCCCTGCTGTACTCTTTCGAGCACTTTACCCTCCAGACTTCCATCCTTACTCATCACACTGCTCAAGTACTTAAATTCACTCACATTCTCCATATCCTTCCCATCCAATCTCACTGTACACTCACTGGCTTCACTTCTCTCAAAGACCATCACTTTACTCTTCCCCACGTTCACCTTTAGATTCCGTTTCTTACACACTCTCCCAAACTCATCTATCAAGCCTTGCAGCTCCCCTTCGTCTTCACTCAACAACACAGTATCATCTGCAAACAACAGTACAGGGAGTTTCCAAACACTGCCCTCTCTCACTAGGGCCGCTCCAAGATCCACTGCCCGACCTTGTATCTCTTTTATAACCCCATCCATGTACAGATTGAACAACCATGGAGACATGACACATCCTTGTTTCAATCCAACAAAAGAAATCTGCAGGGGCCAAATCCAGATAATAGGGTGGCTGGAGGATTATAGTCATCTTGTGCTTCACCAAAAAGTCAGATAAGGAGCAACACATGATTATGTGCGTTGTCATGGTGCAGCATCCAAGTTTTATTTGTCCATGCCTCGGGCCTTTTCTTTTGTACTGCCTCCCTCAAACACTTCAGGATGTCCAAGTAAAAAACTGTTTATTGCCTGTTTGACGATGTGGGACAAACTCCCGATGAACGACAGTCTCCCAATCAAAAAAAAGCAAACTTATGATGAACGATGGCCTTCCGAGAAAAAAAGACGATCAACATTACCTTCACATTTGAGTGATTCTGATGTGTTTTTTTTGGTCAGAGTGATGATGTTCCAACCCACTGTGATGACTATCTTTTTGTTTTGACATCGTAATTCATATTTCATCACTTGTTATAACATCTTTCAGAAAGTTTTCATCAGTATTCAAACAACCAAACAACTCTTTACTGACTGTGGCACGGTTCCCTTTTTGCTCCTTTGTCAGCAGATGGGGCACAAATTTTGCAGCAACACAATGCATCCTCAGTTTTTCAGTTAAAATCATGTGCCACAATCTTTTACAGATGCCTGCTTTTTCAGAAACTTCATGGACGGTCAGGTGACAATTCTCACGGACCATAGCACCCACTTTCTCAATGTGATCGGCGTATGTTGACATGGAATTCCATCCAGATTTGGGATTGTTTTCGGTGGATGTTCTTCCCAGTTTGAACTGCTGGAACCACTTGTGACATTGCATACAGATCAAACAGTCCTTTGCAACATCTGAAAAGTATCCTTAAAAGTTTTTCCCAGTCTGAAACAGAATTTCATGCAAAAATGTTGCTGTTTAAGATCCCTCATTGTTCAGCTTGCAACATATTTCCAAGTGCGTTAAACACATGTTCACTCAAGTGCAAGTACCTCAATGACTAAATGATATGAAGTGATGCAGCTTGTGGTAGACTAAAGCTCAAAGATACCACTACACAGTGCTCCTGTCATGATTATGCTTCGCCAGCTAATTGGTGCACCACTTAAAAAGTTCTGTTTTTTTTTTAAGAGACCTCTTAAAAATCTGGCTTAGACAAAACAGAATTATTACCTCATCAGTCAAATCAACCATTACCCCTTTCTCCCCCAGACAGATAAGTTTCCTGCTGTAACTGACCATTCCCATTGGAAAGACACCCCCAAATTCTAGGGACCTATTTTGAATACACATGTGACCTTTTCCCAGCATACAAGTGACATCAGTACAAAGGGATCTCAAAAAGTGGATGCCGTGAAGTCACTCACAGGAACAACCTTTGGACAGCAGAGAGAGTTCCTGAAAACTGTCCATAAACAATTATTGTCATTGGAACATCTGTGAATTACGCTGGCCCAAGATGAGCCTCAGTTTTAATTGACACAAACACTGGTAAGCTTCCAAAAATACAGAACGGTGCTCAGAGAATAAAAGCAGGATGCACTGAGACTGCAAGTATATATCACTTACCTTAAGGAACAAAAATACTTACAAAGATCATATGAATTTGAGAGGCACACTGTTCCTTGCTTCAGCTCAAGACCTATCCCATCCCTGTAACTTTATATTACATCACCCTGTTCCACAAAGAAATATAAAGCAAACACCCACTCAAAAGTGTACAGAGTATTTCAGCAACCTCCCTTGTCCTTCACCCAACACTACCATTTACAAACACATACATAAGCACAAAGCCACCACAGCCATCCAAAACATTCAGCAAGACAGCATCCTTCATGAACCACCACCAGACAGACATATAGTATACCCCTTAGAAATAACCCTACTAGGAGAAACACCAGTACACTCAGCCAAACTGTGAAACAGCCTCCTCTTTTTCCTGCTGCAATAATAATACAAAACACAAGTCACAAAAAATCCAATATGGCCATACAGCTGTTTAGCCCAGCATATCACAGCACACTCATTTCATGCATCACACTACCACAATGTAGATAATCCATCAACATAGCCTCAACCAAAGACCTCTGGGAGTGACCAGTTGAAGAGGCCCAGTTTCCTAAAGTCCAATGTATTCACATTGAGATGGGCCTTGTGTGCAACATCATCGTCATTGTTGTCGTCGTCATCATCATCAATCATCATCATCATCATCATCATCATCATCATCATCATCATCCCACCAGATGTAGGGTGCAGGTAGCCAGGAAAAAGAAAGAATATGATATTGAGGAAACTAATCAAAATAATGCCCACTTAAAATGGAAAAAACATTCACCTTTTAAGCCTGTGGAGTTGTGGCTCCACCTGATAGGTATACTGTGTCCATATGTACTCTCTTCATATTTACCTCTCAGACTGAGTCAGTCCGACAGCTATAAGTTAAAAAGGTGTGCCAAACCCGTGTCATACACTCCCCTGCATGAAATTCATCCAGCCAGCTTGATCCATTGTCTGGTCCATAGTCTCATCTGCTTCCATACCTCTCTTTTAACACACTGGGACACTGCTACAACAAAATTAATAATAATACCTCTGCATCATTTAAGTACGTAGCCTCCCCAAACACCATACAAACTGTAGTTAATGTAGTTGGTAGGTTTTCTCCTGATGGAACTAGGTCACTCCCACAGCTTGAATGCTAAGCTGATGTATGTAATTCAGTGAACCTTAGTTATGAGGAAGGAATGAGTCTCTGTGGTTACTAGATAAATCAGCCTTCCATCCTGACAATGCTTGGCCATTAATTTTGTGAAAAGGTGTTAGATCTTTGTCAGGGTACAACAGCTACTCTTTACCAACCCCTTCCTGCATATGAAACAAGGCCATTGTCCACCCTTCACTAATGAGCCTGGAAAAAGAAAGAATATGATATTGAGGAAACTAATTATAATCATGGTTTTCCACATTCCACTTTTAGCCCTTTTACAATGATGATATCCTTCACAGTTTTTCTTGATATCACCAGATGCTTTTGCTAAGCCTAGAAGAGACTTTAAACTGGAAGTTAAATATAGTATAGCCTTCATTAACCTTTCACAAGAAGAAGACCCCCGTAAACTGAATAAAAGTACAGTAAGACCTCACTATAACGGACTAATGGGGCCCACACCAGTCCGAAAAATGCGAAATTCCGATAAAAGCGACATCCGCACTTACCCCTGCTAATCCAGACTTTTTCCGATATATCAGACATTAGTCCGGATTGCATCAGTGGTTTTCACCACCATTGCAGTATTATACTGTGTTATACCTTCACTACATTAATCAAATGGCATAATAATACTGTACTGTGCACTGAAAAACATGTCTTTTACTTGTCTTATTGTGGTGAACATAGCTGAAGTGGTCATGCAGTCTGGACTGTTTTCTGGCTTTATCGGACTTTTTCCGATATATAGGAGTTTAGTCCAGTAGCTCCTCGAGTCTGCTAAAAGCGAATTCCGGTCTATTGAAGTCCGTTATATCGAGGTTTTACTGTATATTGTTTTGTTTCGTTTCATTTTTAAAGGCTCCAACATCCTTGCATGTGTCGGCCTTGGTCACCCAATGGCAGCCCTCCATGCTGCTCAGTCTATGGCAGCTTCCCTATTCAGTCTCTTATTCCCTGAGGTCACTCTCAATGACTTCTTCCCAGGTCTTTTTCAGTCTGCTTCACGCAACCCTACCCCTAACGTTAACACTTCTCATTTTCTTTATCCAATTATCATCCATCCTGTCCACATACCCAAACCATTTCAATCTACCTCTCCTCATCACAACACCAGTACACTCCCGTCCCATCCTACCTCTCAACTCTCCCATCATAAACCTAGCCCCCCCAGGTCTCGCACTCAGGGACGCACTGCACATCCACCTAATCTTTGTCATTTCTGTATGTTTAAGCCTGCAAATATCCTCCTCGTTTACTGCCCAGGTCTCACTATGATACGGCATTACATTCCTAACACATGCCACATACAAAGATCCCTTAGCACAGAGGGAGAGCTCTCTCAATGTCAAGAGAGGCAACAGCTCCCTGAACTTCTTCCAATCACTCCTCACTCTAGCCCCACCTCCAGCACATAACATGTCTCCCATCCTCCTCCTCCTCTTCTTCATCATCATCATCATCATCATTTAATCCGTGTTGCCTTATGAGAAGGGTAAGAGCCCAGGGCAAGGCAAGTTGGTCCTGACATTTAAAATGAAAATGACCGGCCTTACTCATCCATGAGTGGCATTACATGAGCAATAAACCCCAACCACCCCTTGGATATGAACCTGCACAGGCTCAGTGCAATTGGAGCACCTGAATTACCCACTAAACATCCAGGTGCCATAATTTGGTTATGTGGTTACTACCTAATGTAGTACTGTAAATGGTTTCCTGGTGTACAGGAGACCTTTTTTTTTTATTTATTTATTTATTTATTTACAGTAATCCCTCCACTATCCGATGTAATAGAGCCAAAGGCATGACCGGAAAGTGGTCCTGTCCGGATAGTGGCCCTGAAGCTGCACTGGTCATTCATGATCCTAACCTAACCTAACCTAAATCAGAAAACCACCTACCTACCTCCATACCGGACATGCATAGCACTTATTTAAGTCCCCTTTCACATAAATAATGCACACAAAGCATGAATTAACTGAATTTTAACCAAAAAATGATGATTCAGAGGTGAGTAAGGCATAGGTGCTCACAACTTGCCAGCAAGTGTAAGTATCAGACATGGAAATCACTAGGAAAATCACCCTTTCTCACACCATATCATTAAAATCACCCTTTCTCACACCATATCGTTAAAATCACCTTTTCTCACACCATATCGTTAAAATCACCCTTTCTCACACCATATCGTTTTGTTTTCATTTCGTTTTTGAAGGCTCCAACATGCTTGCATGCGTCGGCCTTGGTCACCTAATGGCAGCTCTCCATGCTGCTCGATCTTTGGCAGCCTCCCTGTTCAGTCCCTTACCCTTAAGTCACACTTAATGACCTCGTCCCATGTCTTTCTCGGTCTACCCCTCCCAACCCCTCCCCCAATATTAACACTTCTCACCCTCTGTACCCAATTATCATCCCCCATCCTCTCCACATGTCCAAACCACCTCAGCCAACCGCTCCTCATCACAACACTAATACACTCCAGTCTCATCCTGCCTCTCAACTCTTCCATCGTAAACCCAGCCCCCCCTGGCCTTGCACGCAGGGACGCACTGCACATCCACCTAATCACTGTCATTTCTGTACATTTAAGCCTGCGAATATCCTCTTCCTTTACTGCCCAGGTCTCACTACCATACAGCATCACATCCCTAACACATGCTGCATACAAAGACCCCTTAGCACGTAAGGAGAGTCCCCTCAATGTCAGGAGAGGCAACACCTCCCTGAACTTCTTCCAACCACTTCTCACCCTAGCAACCGAGCTAACTCCAGCCCGACATCTGGCACATAACATGTCTCCCAAATAACAGAACTCGTCCACACACTCAAGAGACTCACCAGCAAGTTCAACCCTCTCACGCCTAACAATCTCCACCTGCTCTCCCCGGCATGCCACACACATGAAATCAGCTTTATCTCGTAGTCTACTTTTAATACCACTACATCTCTTGTGCACCCATTTATCACAAACACTACACAAGATGGAATTACTTCCCACACCCTTGTGGCAAACTGCACATGGCCACTCTCCCTCTCCTCTGATTGTACCGGCACCAACCCTAGATATCATCACATTTGTTTTATCTGCATTTACCCTTAAGCCCTTGTGCCCCATACCATCTCTCCACTTCTTAAATCTTACCTCCACCTCCTTTTCATTCTCTGCAATCAACACCAAATCATCAGCGTACATCTCCCATGGGAGTCCATCTCTGAAGTCATGTGAGAGGGCTTCAAGTACCATCATAAACAACAAGGGACTCAAAACTGACCCCTGATGCACACCAACATTCATGGAAAACTCATCACTCAAAGCTTCATTCACTCTTACCTGGGTGCGAGCACCCATGTACATGGCCATAACCACCCTAACCAGCCACTCTTCCAACCCTAGCTTTCTCATTGCCCACTTCACCACCTCAAAGGGCTTTTCCAAATCAACAAAAACAAAATACAATTCCCTTTTCTTTCCAATATATTTCTCCTGAAGCTGTCGAACAATGAATATGGCATCAGTGGTCCCCCTGCCTGGCATAAACCCAAACTGCATCTCATCGATATTCACTCTTTCTCTAATCATACCTTCTAGAACTCTTTCCATTACTTTCATTATCTGATCTAAGAGCTTATACCTTTGTACTTTCCCCTTTCCAGGGCATCACCCTTCCCTTTGTACACATTTACAATTACACTCTTCAGCCAGTCATCTGGGACAACACACTCATATATAATCATGTTTATCAGGTCAGTGACTAACCTCACCCCAGTATCTCCTGAGGCCTTCAACATTTCGGCAGTCAACCCAGACACACCTGCCGCCTTCCCCACCCGCATCCTGCCTATTGCCTCACGCACAGTAGCAGCGTCAGTCAAAGGCCAAGGGCCAAACACTGGATCTGCTGGCTCCAAACCTTCCCTATCCCATTCAAACTCCTCATTCAACAACCGGCTATAATGCTCTCTCCATGCATCTTTAATATCCCCACTGTTCACCACTACCCTTCCTTCATCATTCTTCACACACTGCTCACCTACAATGTCCCGATTATCCCTCTTCACGTGATTTGCCACCCTACAAATGAATTAAATAATGGACACAAAGCATGAATTCATTAAATTTTAACCCAAAAATGATGATTTTGAGGTAAGTAAGG
>JAGKTI010008167.1:0-34430 GCA_018397915.1 Birgus latro | reverse complement strand
TCTCTTTCTCGCCCACTCACTCATGGTTTTCTTTCATGTTGCAGGTAGGGTTACTCAAGATATTTCCAATCATTGTTTCACCAATAACCATAAACAGTAACACTTAATGCATTGCACTTGTAAAACTTATGATAAAACAGTTATATCATAACACATATTAGATATAATTTATAATATCTTACATTCACTAATGTATATAAAAATAACGCACTTGTGCATACCTGTTTACTATTTACAATATCCCACACACCTGCTCAGTACTTCCACTCAAAGTAGTACTCACTAATACATTTAGGGCATAGGGGGACCTTGCACTCTGCACATCGGTAGAGTGTCTCTTTTCATGCTGGGGGGACGGCATTTGGTGGTGTTGCAGATGTGGCAACACCTGTATACCTGACGACCTGCAGTGGTATGGCCAATCTCTATTAGCCTGTGCCGCAGGATATATTTGGCACAGCTTAGCATGTCAGCTGTAGGCATTGTCTGCGTCCCCCACCTTACACCTGGTACCTGTGCAGTTACTCTTCAAGGAGTTTGCGTGCAAGCTCTCTTTCAAACTCTCATAGACAGAGAGGTTTCTTGATGACCTCCTTGGACAATATGAAACTGTTCAGGATGGCGGTATCAAGAAGGTATAAAAACGCCTTCTTGTACCACTGGCAGGACTTACAAAGGAAATGAACCTCACCAATCGGCATGTCCGACAAGCTTCATGTTGATATTATAGTCGTTGACAGCATCAGGCTTGAATACGGGTTTCCCGATCGTGTAGTCTGTCTTTCCTGTTGCCTCTAACACACTCTTATGTACTGTTGACAATATGTTGACCTGTCTCTTGTCATGCCAGAGAAGGGCTAACATGTCACATTTCTTGGTATGGAGGACACCTTTCTCAGTATTAGCTGGGAATACAGGGAAATTTGATCTCTTTGCCCTGACTGTTTCACAGGTCCCAGTACCGTGTTCATGCAAATTCTTGGACAATGCAAGGGCTGTGTAAGCACTTTCATGACTGATGCCGAAAAACTGTGA
Organism: Birgus latro; assembly: GCA_018397915.1. Lineage (NCBI taxonomy): Eukaryota > Metazoa > Arthropoda > Malacostraca > Decapoda > Coenobitidae > Birgus > Birgus latro. The sequence continues at coordinate 33,395 of JAGKTI010008167.1, read as the reverse complement.
GGAGCGTCACTAGGTATATCAACATCTGAGGCCGAATATAGTATCACATCAAGCACATATCCAGTTCTGCAGTCGCAAAGGACAAAAAATTTTAGTCCAAAGCAGTGACGCTTGGACAACACATACTGAATAAATGCCAACCTGCCCGAGAATAACACCAGCAACTCGTCAATAACCACTTTCTGAAACAGACGCAGAACCCTGGAATATGACTCATTGAGAATGGTCAGGTCAGGATGGATCCAATTTTCCATATCCTGTCATTCAGTGCAGGCACATAATTTCCGTTGAAATGAAGGAACCGTAGGTTTCCCAGGTACCTGTCACGGGCCATATACTTACCGAAGACAGGTGTTTCAGCTAGTTCATCAACAGACCTATAGTCATGGAGCACATATTTTCTCAAATGGGCCATCAACATGGTAAGGGCTAGCCACACAAACAACTCCCCAACCTCCACAGGTATCCAGTTCCTCATGTGGTTGCTTTCATTGGCAGGTGGAAATTGATTTCCTTCACCAGGTATTGCATAATAGCAGGGGTAAATATTGCCTTAAAAATTCTGCTTATAGTCCAGGGCCTGGGGGAAAGCTGGTCCTCCTGAACACATGCCTCTTACTCATCAAAAACAGGAAGAAGGCTCAAATCCTGCTTCTTCCTCCCGCACAAATGTACCTCTGCTGACACCTGGTGAAATACGCCCTTTCCCATGACGAGTACGTTTTTTCTGGGTGCGTGCACATCCACATGTCCATCCATAGGCAGGGGGTGAGGGGGAAGGAGAGGGAGAGGTGTGGTAGTATTAGGGTGATGACTCACCTGATGTGGGGCTTCCCTGGGAAGAAGCTGCCTGCTGAATCTCACCATGTGCTGCCCATGTGAAAAAATTCCACTCCCGAAGGCCCTAGTTGTCGTGATTTGGTCCTTGCAATACTAGGCTGAGGAGACACTGTACGTTCAAGGGTGAGACAGTGGCGAGCAGGCTGCAAGGGTGGTGGTGAGACAGTTCATGGGCATTTATTTCTCAGTTGACCGCCAACTCCACGCTCACCTGCCCATTGTGCTGGGTCTTGAACCTCTTCTTCTTCAGCAAACTCATCACGTTCGAAGGCCCTGCCCTCCTTCTGCAGCAGTTTGAGAGCCTTTTCATGCGTTTCAGAGCGGGAATGGGTCGGAAGGAGAGATAATTCACTCTCCACATGAAAATATCTCTCTTCAGAAGAAGTTCTTTCACTGAGAATACGTGAGGATTCTGTATCGTCCAAGGGATCACTGATGGCACTGTCACTGAGCCCTTTCCCCGGCGATAAGAGCAGAACTTTTGTGGGGGTCGATGATGCAATCGGTCCCGTGCATGGGGGGACGGAATCAGACGAGGAGGGTGAGGAACACTCTACCAGTGCCGTGTACAGACTAAGCCGCATATCAGTGGGATAGCTAGGGTACCTACTTACCTTATGGTTGTCACAGAAAATGGTCACAGGTTCCAAGGGAGGTGGGAAGATGTTTGCAGCTATACACGTCAACCGGCGTTCCTCTGCACCCAAAATCGTGATGGCTATACACGTCAACCGACGCATAGGGGTTAAAAAATGATGAACAGTAAAAAGTAATAAAAGATTGATAATGCATCAATTTAAGGTGTATGTTATGTCAAGTTAAGTCATAATTCTGTGAAAGTTCTGATATACAGTACTGATATACTGTAGCTGAAAAGGAGGATAGGTTTTGGGATGAACTAGGTGGAAGTATCACTCAAACGTTACTGGGTGTTTGTGATAGAGGACTTAATGAGGAAGTGCACAGTGGCCTTGTGAAAATAATTTACTAGGTTGATCTTGAGTGGAAGGGGAGACGGAGAATGGAATGCGACTGAAGGATGCTTATTGGGATTATTAAAGGTTATAATATTTTAAGTATAAAGAATTACAAAAATATACGTGATACAGTGAGACTGGCATGAATAATCAAAGGAGCCTGTTTGAGTACACAGAAAAAAGAAAAAAAATGGTTAGAAGTACTGTTGACATGAGAGTTGGGAAAGGACAATGCTGGGGTTTGCCTGTTCATGTGAATATTTATTGGATGGCAAAACTGAGAAGTGCGTAGTAGATAAAGGGAGAAAGGAGTGCTCTGAGCGAATAACTAAGAGCGAGGACGTTGATTAAAAAACGAATGTGCATCATCATTATCACCTTTGCTGCTATTTTTGCTGCTGTTGTTGGAGTTTTATATACTAAATGGTCTTTTTATTTCTTAAGGCATTGGGTTTGTTGATGTTTTCAGAGTGAATCTGTATTCGTCATTGCCATACAGTGATTCATCTACTCTGCCGGAACGAGTGGCCACCTGGACTGCTAACAGAGGCCTGGTTCATGCGTCCACCTGCCATCTCTTCCCTTCAAAATTTATGAAGTAAGTTGTTTATCCTCAGGTTTGTCAAGTACGTGATGTATACCTGTAGAAAGAGAAAATTTATCCATCCAATGCAATATACAGTAGTACCGATATGAAGAAATACTTTACTTATAGAAAACATTACTTTATCAATTATAAATTTACCTACACAAATAAGTACTTTATCTATTACAGTATTAATTTACCAATACAGGTCAATCATGTAGTTACACAAAGCAAAAATTTCCCTTGACGTATCATTTTACTCCCTATCTATCTATTGCCAAATGCTTTAATCCCTAAAGTGATGGCCACACACAAATAACTTCCACGTCGCCCTGTCCATTGGCATTTACATAACCTCCATCCAGTTCATCCCCCTCGTATATGTCTCCATTCCATTCCTCCATGTCATCCTTGGTCACCATTTAGTGGTCAATCTCTCATTCTCCATCCTCACCACATGGCCAAGCAAATAATTTTCTGCAGACAGTAGACACAGGTAAGCATGGCATTAGATCGTGAACACGGCTGTGATTCGGCAGTAGATCTTGAGCACAGCTGTGCTTCGGCTCCTTACATCTTAAAAGGTACTGAGATACAATGAGGTTTCAACTGATATGCGATGAGGTTTCAACGATATATGACTAAGTTTCATCTGATACACTCTTAGGCTTCAACTGATGAATGATTAAGTTTCAACTGATGAGTGATTAGGTTTCAACTAATATAAAAACAATCATTAACTCGTAAATGGTTTGGCTTCAACTGTATACAGTTATGCATCAAATGATATACAATTTGCCTTCAACTGATAAAACGATTAGGCTTCAAACTGATACACGATTAAGCTTCAGCTTATATGGTTAAGATTAAATTATGTATAATTAATCTTCAGCTGCTATACGAATAAGATTAAATGATAAACGATTAAGCTTCAACTGATATGCAGTTAGGACTCAACTGATATACAATTGGGATTGAACTGATATGGGATTAGGCTAGATCCATTAATACAGCTGGAGTTTCTCTCATGTGAATAAGTCATTGTGTGATATCCGCAGTGACATAATAAGACCGTGTACCCTCCTGGAATTCTAGAACACGGGGTAAAATATAATTCTGAAATACAGAGGATAGTACTCGGTCACTTTCATCTATGCTGCAGCTGATGCTCATTCTGTGCACCATTTTTGCATCTTTCTTATCCACGATAGTCTAGATTAGGCTAGGTTTTTCTTAGAACTACTTTAGGTTAGCTTGTCAGTCATTTAGGTTAATCTGTTACGTTATGGAAGGGTATGGCACGTTAAGTTGAAAACAAATATGCCAATCCTTTCTACTGAATATACAGGGTGTCCTAGGAAATGTCTATCAAATTTTTTGTTTTTCTAGGGATAATTTAGTGGTGAAAATGTTGTACAAATGCAGACTGATTTCTCAGCCGATATGAGGGTACAGTTGCTGATGACCAAAATCGGTAAAACTGTCTCTATGATTATTAACCCATAAGATTATCGGTCAATGGATTTTCGTATCAATAACTGTCGTCCTCTTTCTATCTCCGTTCAATTTCTGTGTCTTCACTGCACTGTTACCTTTTTATCCCTTTTCTATCGTTACTTCAATGGTCAGTGCTTCTCTGAATTGTCTGTGTGCATCTTTCCACCACACAGGGGGCATGTAGCACCAGTCTAGCAGCAAATTCACCCCTTTTCTGTCCAGTTTTCAAATGCAAAAGATAACTAATACTCCCGGACCTTCAAGTCTACAACACTTCAATTCTAGAACTGCCTGCCCATGACCTCCTCCAGTCTTGTAAGCGCAATGTGTTCAGGCATCATGAAATGAACGGATGTCGACTTTGGCTCTCTATCGTTTTTGTTACAGGAAACAATTTTGTAGGTTTCCATCTGTCAACTTCTCCTTCCATGAAAAAGAAAAAACTGGAGCTTCATTATGACTGAGAACTTGGGCCATGTTCATATAGCCTTTTTAAATCAAAATTAATTCCAAAATAACCTTTTGAAGTTTGACAGACATTTCTACAGACACCCTGTATTACGACCTCTATTAAGATACAATGTGTATGAAGTAAAAGTTAAGTGCCTTTAAAGTCACGACGATTTCTAGTGCATAGATTTTGTGTTTGGAATTATCAGCATGAGGTGTGCACCTTGTTCCGAGACTTGCTGTATTCACTGTCTCTGGAAAGGCATCACAGCATCACTCATTTGTCTTATAATTCAATGTAAATAACTTAGAGATTAATCTTCCTCGTTTATGTGGTAACTGGACTCTGAAATAAAATTAGTGATGGGTAGAAGGGTAATGTGTAAAAAGTTAATGACTGGTATTCACTCTGTTTACCAGTGGCAAAAATCCCATCCTAAGACTGTTAAGGTTACCATACCCAAGCTTATTGACAGAGTCCACATCCAAGTAGTAATTCTTATCCTTTCTTAACCCCTAAATGGCCGTCAGTGCTGAATGATGCTTTACCATAGTATGGCTGTTGGCGTTCATGCAGGGCAATCTGTAAAACACTGCAAACAATTCTGGGAAGGGAATGAAGGTCTGGGAGATGTTGACACTGACCTACTCCACCCTCCAAACCACTCAGGCAGTCAGTACAGTGCGTGACTCAGTCATGAGTGGACATCTTTCTTACGCTTCCCTCACGGCCAGCACTCCCTCGCACCGCCACCCTCTGCACTCATGCCAGGGCCTTACATGCCCCGAATCAGGGCTGAGCTTTTCCCCTAGGGTAGGGAGAGTGATGACGACTACATTGGGTCAAAAGACGAGTGAAGAAGCAGCATTGACGACGTCTCAGATGATGATACTGACAAGTGGAACCAGATGCCTACTAAGGATGATGCTAATGCTGACTGTGACAATACAGACGATTATCCACCTCCTTTCCAGTACAAGATTGCTTCACCACCAGTAAAGAAGAAGGTGGCAAATGAATTATTTGCTGGAAAAGAGGATGAGAAGGAGGCGAGCACATCGCATGAACAATTGCTCCAGTAGGAGAGAGCGACATCCTCCCTCATTTCACTGTCACCACAACTTCCTCCACCTCATGTGGCCTCTCACCATCCTACGCAGTTTCACCACGTGAGTCACGTGAGCGATAACTCACCACTTCACAGTGTCACTGATGTGAGGTGGCACTCTGCCCTCCCTGCTTCCAAGTACCAAACTACTGTAAAATACTGGGTGTGAAAAAAATGTGTAAATATTGACAAAATAATGTGTAAGAAACCATTTAAAAACTAAGGATATGTTTGTGATGATGTTGTAAGTATTACTAAGGAAGTGCAGTAGTGTAAGACTGACTAAGGAAGTAATTGTTACTGTATCTAAGAATAAGAAAGTACGTCTAGAAAAGAGAGAAAGTGTGTTTCCTGACAGTGACTACTTATCAAAGTTTACTTTTGACCTGGGAAGGGAGGGTATACAGATAAGCATCCCTCGCCCTAGATGCCAACTCTACAAGGCACAACTTACAACCCAACAATGAATGAATGAATGAATGAATGAAGAAAACCGACTAGGCAGCGCAACAGCAAAGGTCATATGCCACTGAACACAAACAGTAAAAAGTCAACAATGTAAAATCCATATAAAGAGAAGACATAGAATATTCCAACTCTAAAAGACAAGTACAGGCTAAAAACACTATAAAACACCATTAAAACGTAAGTTAAAACGAGCTGAGCACTACATATTCCTCAGTAGGCCGGCATGAAGTAAAAAAGAGAATGTTTCTTCTTCAGCAGCACAAGCCTCCTCCCTAAGCACAAGGAGAAAAGATATGACCCATCACTGATCCGGCACCCTGAAACGTACCGCCGACGAAGGTCCCCCAGACTGGGGCACTCCACAAGGATGTGCCGTACTTTCAAAGGAACTAGGCAGTCATCACAATAGGGAGGGGGCACCCTCTCCATTAAAAAATCCATGGGTCAACCTAGTGTGGCCAATCCGGTGGCATGCCATGGCCATCTCCCACTGGCGGGACATTCCCACACACCATCCATCACCCAGGTCTTGACGAATACTGTGAAGCTTATTCGACCCAATGGCACCCCACCTCCTCTGCCAACAAGAATGCACAGCCGCAATAGTGGCTGCACGAAGATCCTCAAACGGGACACGGTAATAAGGAGAAAATGGGTTTGATGCAACAGCTTTTGCTAGGGAGTCAGCTTGTTCATTGCCCACAACCCACACATGGGCAGGGACCCAGCACACCTTTACAGAGTACCCACGCCTATGCAACAAGTAGAGCCACTCTAGGATGTCCAAGACTAGGGGATGAGATGGGAATGTAGTACAAGACAAACTTGCAAGGTACTGGCAGAGTCACTAAAAATGGTGAAATAAGATAGAGGTAAACTAAAAAATTATTCAACTGCAACTAAAATAGCGGTAAGTTCAGCAGTAAAAATAGATGTGTAAGGGGGGAGACTCCCACCACGGCTAAAACAATCAAGAATGACACCCAACCCAGTCCCAGAATGGGATCCAGACCCATCCGTATACACAGGGATCGACTCACTGTGGGTAGTGGCATATAAGAGAGAGCTTCCTGTGAGGAAAGGCAGGTCTTTCTCTCAGGGAAGTAAACACATGGTTGAACCTCTGGGAGAAGCCATGGAGCCACTCAGGAAATACGCACTGGGCAAACAGGAGAGGACGGAACACGCAACTCCTACATGGCACCCCTTACTCTGTACCCAAATGGATGGTGATAGTGAGGGTGGGTGTCATAAAATTGGTGAAGAGCAATCTCAGAAACAGCTGTACTACACAGAGAGCTGGGAAGACGGTGGAGGCGGTGTGCACTAATATGGACTGTCCACGGATATCCAGTGGTGGCTCATCTGCATCAACCAACAGTCTAGGTATCGGTGATGAGCAGAAAGCCCCAGTAGACAGACGGATCCCAGCAAGATGGACCAAATTTAATTGTCGAACCCGTGCCTCAGTAGCAGAAGGGTACGCCTCACACCCAGAGTCCAGTTTGCTTCTCACTAAGATATGGTAGAGGAGTAGCAGAGTAGTTTTGTCAGAGCCCCATGACAGATGGGACAGGATCCATAGGAGAGAAAGGGCTTGGTGACATGACTGACGTAAAGAACGAATATGGGGGGCCCATGTCAACCTCCTATCGAATATAAGGCCAAGAAACCTTGCCTCATCCACAACTCGCACCCTCTGGCCATACAATTAGAGGTCTGGGTCTGGATGCACACCTTTCAAGCGACAGAAATATAAGGCTACTGTTTTAGTTGGTGAGAAACGTGTGAGACCCTGCCCAGAGCAAGCTGCATTCTATGCTCAGCCACAGACATTCGGGAAGCAGCAAACCATATAGTTAAGTCATCAACATATAGAGAGACATATACTCCATTTGGAGCTGAGGCTGCAATACCATTCAATGCAATTGCAAACAGAGTAACACAGAGGACACTCCCTTGAGGCACCCTTCCTCTTGAGAGCACGAAGGAGATAAGGTGGCACCAACTCGAACCTTGAATTTACGATCAAGAAGAAAATCTATTAGAAACAGGGGAAACCTTCCACGTAATCCTATAGAATGTAGTTTCTAGTATATCCCAAATCTCCATGTTGTGTCGTATGCCTTTTCCAGGTCAAAGAAAACGCATGCTAGGTGCTGCTTCCTAGCAAAGGCAGCACAAACTGGTCCTCAAGATGGACCAGTACATCGGCTGTTGAGTGATACTTTCTAAAACCAAACTGACGATTAGAAAAACACTCAGTCCTCTCAAGGAAATATATAAGGCGAGTATTAACCATTTCTTCAAACAGTTTACATATGCAAGATGTCAAGGCAATTGGCCTATATTCAAGAGGACTGTACCCTGCTTTCCCAAGCTTTTAGAATGGCAATACAATAGCCTCACGCCAAGAGGTGGGTAAAGAAGAGTCCCTCCAAATTCTACTGAAAAGGCTGAGGAGAGAACACAGTGCATCATCATCCAAGTGCCGGAGCATTGCATAAGGTATATCATCCGGCCCTGGAGATGTGTTATGACAAAGTGAAAGGGCAAACTGTAGCCAGTGAGAAGAGAAAGGGAGATTGTAAGTTTCCCCATTCTCTGAACGGAAGTCCAGCACCTTAGCTTCCTCCAACTCTGTGTCTAGTAAACGTTGAAGTGGCAGCGTCCCTACGGAAGACTGCTGCAAGCACAGATGCCCTAATATCAGCCACAATCACAGGGTCACTGACAGGAATGCCATTAAGCTTCAACACAGGGGACTTAGGTGAAGTAAATTTTCCCGAAAATTTTCTGACCCTCTTCCACCCCTGAGACACTGGCGTCCTAGAGTTAATTGAGGAAACATATGCTTTCCAAGATCCCGCCTAGCATCCTTGAGCACCTGACGAACCTTAGCCCTCCCCCTCCTGAACTCAGTAAGATTATGCTCAGTTCTGCATCTTCAAAAGCGGGAAAAAGCTACCTTCTTAGCCCGTATGGCAACGATGCATTCCTCATTCCACCAGGGGACTGGTCGGGAGCGATACATGCTGGAGGTTTGTGGGATAGCCTGAAGGGCAGCAGAATGCAAAGTGGAGGTGAAAAATGAAATGGCCTCATCTATAGCTGGAAATTCCCCTACAGAAAAATATAGATGCCAAAGCAGAGAAAAGTGACCAGTCCGCCTTATCCAACCTCCAACTTGGTAAGCGGGAACAAGGACCAGATACCGATGATGTAAGGAGGACGGTGAAATGGTCACTCCCATGCAAACTCTCCATAACCTCTCAGGTGAAATCCAGGATGCACTCAGGTGAGCAAATAGAGAGGTCGATGGCAGTAAAGGAATTTGTTTGGGGATGGAAATGCATAAATGCCCCAGTATTAAGTAATGCAGTCTCCAGTCTCCAGCAATGATGCCAACAAATCTTCTCGTTTGTTAGTAAGGCAATCACCCCACATCAGATGGCGACAATTAAAGTCCCCCAAGAGTAGAAATGGTGAAGGTAACTGATGAATAAGAAGTTCCAGCTAGTTCCTGCTGACTGTTGTGTTGGGTGGTAAATATATGGAATATACTGTATAATAACGGCGAAGGAAAACCCGAGCAGCAATAACCTGTAGAGGCATGGTAAGATTCAGATGGGTGAAAGGGATGTCATGGCGTAGGAGGATGGCTACACCCCCACTATGTCCCTGTCCAGGAAGAGGATCAGAATAAAATACATGGTAACCAGAAGGGCTGGAGGGAGTAGAATCTCCAACCATTGTCTCCTTGGGAAAACTTTACTAGAATCCAGAGGACTTCCTTCCAATTGGCACATAGGCCACGACAGTTCCATTGGATGACTGCAGCCATTAAAACTATTTAAAAATGGAGGAAAAACATAAAACACATAAAAGACCTTAAAAGATGAAGGAATATAGAGGAACTATTTACAGAGAAGTAAGGGTCACTTGGTGGAGATTATCGTGCGACCCTGGGAGACCGCCTTCTTAGGAGGGCTGGCACGTCCACTAGGGGGCAATTTATGGGAAGCACTGTGAGCAGAGCGAGAGCCTGGGCCCTGTGAAGTGGTAGAAGACTTCACTGGTACGTCGATGCTCAGCAGAAGAGGAATTGTTATTCATACCCCTGTCTGACTTCATCAACAATTTAGGAGGACGAATAGAAGTGGTTGGTGTCCTGGCCTCCGAACTTTGAAGGGACAGGACAGAATCCTCAGAGGAGGATTTTCCGATGCCTCAGAGGAGGATTTTCCGATGCCCCCTAGGAGGAGTCGCCAGATTCAACTGACACCTGAGGGGCCCTCTGGGACTCAGAGACGAGGTCCGAGGGTTGGCGCACAACACAAACATCAGAAGAGGAGGACTCCACGAGTGAAATCTTGCTTGGGGGATCTTCTGTACTCAAATACTCAGAGGAACCACGATGGCATTCAGAGGAAGGAAAGTGCGCACCATTATTACCAGTGGACATCGGAGGTGGAGAGGCTGAGACCTGGCCTGTAGGGGCGACCGTCTCAAGAGAGGGAGAATGCTGATCCATAGGCGCCACAACAGTGGATTCAGACACCACAGGTTGAACTTGGGTCTGCTGTTGGACAGTACGGCATGGACGATGATTGTGGGACAAAACCAATGCATAGGAAGCCCCATTACGGAAAATTAATGTCATGGCTCTACTCCTGGCCTCAGCAAAACTCACTTTATCCCGATTACGGATGAGAAGGATCTCCTTTTCCAACCAAAACCGGGCTCAGGCATTGGAAGAAGCAGGATGTCCCTCACCAAACTGGACACAACAAGCAGGCCCAGGACAGTCCTGACCTGCATGTGTGGAGCCACCACAATTGACATACACCGCCGGGAGGCCCTGTTGCAAATGACGGAAGACACGTCCAACATGCCCATACATTTGACAGTGGTAGCAGTATCGTGGGTTCGGGACAAAGGATTTGATGTTAAGGGACAGCCAAGCATCTTTGATGGAGGAAGGGATAACGGGGCAGTCAAAGGTCAGCAACAAGGATGGAGTTTGAGTGAGAATGCCATTAATTTTCTTCTGAAATCTCGCGACTTTAACAACCATGTGGACCTTTAGTTCTTCTAGCACGTCTTTTCAGAGCAACGGAGTAAGTCTTTGGAAAACACAACCCCACGACATTGATTGAAAGTTGCATGAGGAACACATGCATACTTTATACCAGGTGCTTCACATTTCTCAGCGAGACGGGAACCCTCCTCAGGTGATGCAACCTCTACCAGAAGGCTGCCATCCCCCTGAGTAAACATCTTCGGCTCCTCCCACAGATAGCCACAATCTCACAATGCACATAAACAATGTCTAGGTTAGCGACTTGTTGCTCGTCCAATGTATGGATGACGTAGTACTTAATAAAGTCCATTCTTTTGAAAACTCCTGGAAGTACCTCACGAATAGCTCCAGGCGACTTCTTCACCTGGCTGTGTTCTTTATACTTGGCCTAACCCTTGGACTTTATGCCAGGACCAGGCTGGTAAGGCTCCAGGGTGGCCACAAGAGAAACAGGACAGGGAGGCACGGGGGCCTCACCTGAGGAAATGTTGTGAGAGGAGCCAGGAACTGATGCCGGGCCATCAGGAATGGAGCAAGGGTTGGAATCATTGAATGCCATATATAGTAAAAAAAAAAAACTTCATTCCCCCACTCCTCCACCCACCATGGAGCCCAAAAAGGGGAGGTCATATGTCAGGGATAACATCACTGACGACCCCAGATGTAGCGGGAGAGTATACGCGGGTAACCACCAAGGGACCCGGGCAAGGGTGACACCAGGACGATAGGAGCCACCAGGTCCCCCAGTGCCCACATGACCCTAGCCAACACACGATCAGCCGATTGACCTGGTCAGGCCCAACCAGGCCGCGCGTCTAGCCGGAATAAGGGACCAAAGACGTGTATTGCTAGCTGCAGGGCGCACTGTACAGCATCGCTCAACCTCCAAGACTCCCGTCTCCCAGCATTACGGGACGCCACGCACGGCAAACATGTGGGGAGGCAACAGTCCCACCCTAGATGGCAAATGGACAGGGACTAACATCACCAGCAGGCCTCCTCCACTAGTGATGTAGGGGATGCTTGGTCCACAAGGCCGACAAATGCCGAACCCAACAAAGGTAGGCATGCCTCCAAAATAGGTGGCGCTGCCAACCACGCTTCAAGCCCCGCAACCACGTCAAGGTGACCCCCTTCAGCGGGGTACAACCCAACAAACATAGAAGGAAAGTTGTTTTTCTTTATCACTGTCATTTTCTTTGTATCATTATTTCTTTCCATGCATTGTTTCCCTTTTATGTTTTTCTTGTATTTGCAGGAAAAAATATTCATATTCCTTGTTTATTTTAATCACAACTATAACAAACAGCCTCACCATTCCCTACCCCTCCTTCCCCACCCTTCATGCATATCTCTGACCTTATCGTTTTCTGACCTTGAGGGTTCTCCCAAACCACAAACAGCTGCACCGACTATCTAGAAAGACTAAAAATATATCATCCCTTTCCTCTCTTTCCACATGCACTATACTACCCAGAGTATAAAAAAAAAAATCAGAGAATAAACATTATAAACATCAAAAAGTGGACTAAAATTAACAGTTATAATATTTTTATTTACAAGTTCATGTATTATGTACCAAAGTTAATCATGTTACATATTTCTTGTTTTGCACAAGCATTTCAGCTACATATGAGGTGTTCTTGTGATGAATACATGAATGTACAACATCCCCTTCCCTGTAAGCGAAACCCCTGGTGTGAGGTGCTAATCGCTGGTTGCACTGAATTTTGGCCACTACAGACAAAGGAGCACCCTTAACTGGTTAAAGACTAACAATAGCATTTCTTGGCTGTCTTTAGACACACACTATATCACCCAGACCACAAAACTAACTAGATACTCGTATAAATACAATAAAAATAAAATGTGAAAGAAATGAAAAATAGTTATTTTTATGAAACCTCTTATGTAATGTACTGATTTTGTTAGTGTTACATACAGTATAATAGAGTTATTTCAAACAATTTCAGCATCATTAATTTCTGTGCGTGTGTGTGTGTGTTCTTACCTAATTGTTCGTACCTAATTGTATCTTTACAGGAATGAGTCAAGCTCATACTGTCCTGTGTCTTAAACCATATTCATCGTACATCTCCTTAATAATATGAATTGTTTTGGCACACACTATTTCATTCGGTAGTGCATTCCACTGATCAGTTGCCTTGTTTGGGAAACTAAATTTCCTTACGTCTTTATCACTCTCTCTTTATGCAGTTTTTTGCAGTGTCATCTTGCTTATGCTTCCCCATAGGTTATATTTTCATTTATGTCTATTTTCTCCTTCCCTGATATGCATTTATATAGCTTAATCATGTCTCCTCTTTTCCTTTTTTCTTGTAGTGTTGGCAGATTCAGTTTTTCTAGTCTTTCTTCATAGTTTAGATCCCTTAGGCTTGGTACCCATCTTGTAGCAGCCCTTTGAACTTATTCAATCTTATCTATGTGTATCTTGAGATGAGGATTCTAGACTACTGATGCATACTCCAGGGTTGGTGTGATGAAGGATGTTATTATCTTCTTCACCATATCTTCATTTATGTATGTGAACGCTGTTCTCATATACATGTTCCGTACCTTCTCATTTATGTGGTCAGCCGGAGGTAGACTGTTATTGATAATCACACCTAAGTCCTTCTCTCTTTCTGATATGTTTAGAGTTTTATTTCATAGCTTATAATCCGAATCTGGTCTTTTCCCACTTTTACCAAACTTGATTACATGACATTTGCCCTCATTGATTTCCATTTGCCATTTATTACTCCATTCATGAAGTTTATTTAATTCTTCTTGCAGTTCTATACAATAGTCTGTGTTAGTAATTCTCCTTTGTATTTTTGCATCATCCATAAACATATTTAAAGACCTTTCATTCCCAATATTACTAGCTATGTTATTTATATGCAATAGAAACATAATTGCTGCCAACACTGAGCTTTGTGGAACTCCACTAGTCACTTCCCTCCATGATGAGTAGTTTCTGATTAGTACTATTCTCATTTCCCTTTTCTTGAGGAAATCTTGCATCTAACAGTACAGTTTGCCTCGGATTCCTTCTTGATGGTATAGTTTCCATAAGAGTCTTTGGTGTGGTACTCCGTCAAATGCTTGCTTGAAATCTAGATAGATACTGTCCACCCATCCTTCTCTTTTCTGTAGTGTTCCTGCAACTCTGTCATAGTAGCTTAATAAATTAGTAACACATGATTTTTCCTTTCTGAAACCAAATTGCCTTTCTATTAACATACTGTGTTCTTCTAGATGGTTTACCGAAACTTTTCTTATCACGTTTTCCAGTATCTTACTTACAACACGGATTAGTGATACTGGTCGGTAGTTGAGTGGATCTTGTCTATTCCCTTTCTTGAATAAGGGGACAATGTTTGCTTTCTTCCAAATATCAGGTAGTTTACCTTGACCCAAAGATTCCTTAAATATTAAATATAATGGTCTTCTTAACTCCTTTGCACATTCATGTAGCACCCAACATGAAATTGCGTCTGGACCATTTGCTTTTCCTTTGTCTGATTTACTTAACTCCTCCTGTATTTCTTTTTCTGATATTTGCATATCTGATAATATGTTTGGGCATGCATGTTCTGTATCATCTCACTAAAAATTATTTTCTTCTGTAAAAACTTACTTGAAATTCTTATTTAGTGCTTCACATACAGCTTTCTCTTGTGTGTAGAGGATCCCTTCATCCGTAATGGATTGTATTTTGTCTTTTACTTTGGTTTTGCTCCGGATGGAGGTGTAAAATAGCTCGGTTGATCACTGTTTTTGTTAATGATGTCCTCCTCAAACTGTTTTGGGGCTTCTCTCCTTACCCTTGTGTATTCGTTTCTTGTATGTTTATAGTTGTTATATGCCCTCTCACTATTGTGTTTTTTGTGTCTATTCCACAACAAGTCTCTTTTTTCTTTTGATTTTTTGCATTCTTTATTAAACCATTTCTTTATTGTCATTTGTGCTTCTTTGTGCCGAGGGATGTAATTTTAGACTCCTATTTCATAAAGCTCACAGAATTTTTTATATATAACATTTAAATCTTGTCCTCAAAGCTATTTTTCCCAATGTATTTCTGAGAAGTATTTCTTTTGGTCGTGGTAGTTTCACTTTTTATAGTTAAGGCTTTTTTTTGTAGCTTTCATTACTGTTAACTATGTCATATACAATCCTGAGGTTGCAATTTAATACTGCATGGTCGCTTTTGCCAAATGGAGGGTGATACATAATACTGTCAATATCATTTTCTTGCCTAGTAAATATAAGATCTAATACTAATGGTACATTTA
This sequence comes from Birgus latro, assembly GCA_018397915.1. NCBI lineage: Eukaryota > Metazoa > Arthropoda > Malacostraca > Decapoda > Coenobitidae > Birgus > Birgus latro. The sequence continues at coordinate 18,087 of JAGKTI010008167.1, read as the reverse complement.
GTCCTCTTTTTCTGGTGCTTTCTTGTATATGTTGTGTTAGGAAAAACTCCTGCACAAGGTCCAGGAGCTTCTGGTCCCAACAGCTTTCCTGGCTCTTTATGTCTAGAATATTCCAATTTATATTTGTATTGAAATATCCAGATATTATAATTCTTTCAGATTTCTTCTCCATTCCATGTAGTAATGCTCTTAATCTTTGAATTGTACTCACTGCCAGGTCTTCATATTCACCTTTTTCCCAACGTTTAATCTGGGTGGCATGTATAGATCTGCCACAATTAGTTTCCCTTCAGACGTACTAATATCTACTGCGATCAGTTCTACCTGTGAGGGTATATCTAGTTCTGTTTCTTTGACTTGCTTATTTTTCTCTGTTAATATCATAATTCCTCTTCCTTTTTTTAGGTTCCTATATCTTCTCCAGATATTATAATCCTCTAGATTTAGGGTATCGTTTGATATCCTTGATGTTAATTTTGTTTCAGTTAGGCAGACAATATGTGGTTCCTTTTCTTTAATATAATCATTTATCTCTAGTAATTTAAATACCATTCCATCTACATATGAGTACATAAACTTAATTATCTTATTTACATACTTGTCATGATTTAGGTCTACTACTTTCCTCGTGCCTTTGCTTAGTTTTCAACAGCATGTACACGGTTATTTTGCAAAACTTTCGGCGAGACATTGCAAATCACAGAATGGTTTTAGGAAGGTAAGAATTACATTGCCAGGTGCGCCAGACGATTCTCTTTCCGTAGATTTTCGAAAATTGAAAAAAACTGTCGGCGCCAGCCAGATGGGCTCGTCAATTTCTGAAGGAACAGCCACGGAGGTGGTAATGCAGGTGCTGTGATGGTGCTAATTTTCCTCTTAGTTTGGCCAAAAACTGTCATCTCTCCATCTTCATTACCAAGTTTTACCAATAGTTTAGCACTCAACATATGGCAACAGTCACGAAGAAGTGCAATGGAAAGGATGTAGAACCATTGTATGCCTTACATTGTTACTGGACTATGTGAAATAAGCTGAAAACGGTCGAAAATCTTGGCCAACTCAGTGTAAAAGACCCACAAGAATATTTTCTCTGTTTCGTAACTTCATGTAATGTGAAGCACCAAAATCCAACAGGGAAAGCTAAAGGCACCATTTCTTCTTAGGTTCCCTCACCGGCCTCATCTGGTGGTATCGCAAGAAGAGTTTCCGACACAAGTTGCAGCGATGGTGGATGACCCCACGGTGCCGGGGGGTAAGCGGCTCACCTTTACGGGACCCTCACATAATGTTGTGGACTTCCTCGCAAAAAGGATTAATTTCACGTAGGTCAAACTGCCAGTCTAGTTTAACCCACTGAATCTGGATATTATCCTTTTCGGTATCTACCCTTGCCCTCTCCCGATTATTTTATCCAGCTTAAGATAGGCATTTTGATCTAAATGGGTTAGAATTAGCTTTAAGAAAGATTTTCAGTATCAGAGGCCTTTCCTAGGTTGGCTAAAGTCATGTGGTAGCAGCAAGATAAAACTAAACACTGGCATCACCCGGACTGAAGTTCAAGAATTTAGTAATGGATTCGTCTGTTTCATATATTTTATCTCCAGAAAACAGGAAAAATAAATTTATAGATACAGCGACCCTTCCAATAATATATACAGTATTTACACTTTTGTCATGAACCGTTCCATTTATGTTATTAATTATTGTAGTCTGTACCATACCTCTACAGATCTAACACTGCTGTACCTGTAAATGATACGTAAATGTAATGAATGAACTACACTGAATTCTTGAGAAAGTTATCATAAGGTTGACCATTTAGACTCTTTTGGCCTTATGATGGGACAGTGACAGGCTGACAATAAATAAGTAAATAAATAAAACGTGCGATCGAACCGTGACTGGGAGAGGGAACAATTTGGGGATTCCAGTTAATGGGTCGTCCACAGGCTAGGTTTGTCATAAAAACACTTCTACTATTACTGTCACTTGGAGTATGTCGAATGTTTTGACGATATGACATGTATCACTTTGTCAAGATGTACGAGCCACACCTTCCCCTTGAGATCGGAGAGGAAGGAATCCATGAAATGCAAAACTGCCATAGAGTCATGAGTTATTCATGATGGGATGACATTCAGCTGAAATTGTTTTTTACTTACAGTTGTCATCCTCTTCTCTGAATGTCAGGGTGTGAAAATCAGTGCACCTCAGGCACTGTCTCTAAGTAGCCAGGTCATAGGGCAGAAGTGTAGTGCATCCTTGACAGTACCAGCCATCTTTCTTGTTTACAACAGAAAACAGTAGATGAATAACCAAGGAAAACATTAAGGTCCTTGATTATTTGTGATAAGCAGCTCCTGAACCTGGCCTCTCTCTCTCTCTCTCTCTCTCTCTCTCCTTTTCTGCATGCGGCTTGGTGAATTGGTGGTCCTCTGGTCTCGATGAATAACGTGACCACATCAGTCTCACCACCATCTGTGTTAAATACATCCTAACGACTAATAACAGTGACTTTGTTTAGTTTCCAACCCTTTGGACTGATAACCTTCCCTAACCCATTCNAGGCACTGTCTCTAAGTAGCCAGGTCATAAGGCAGAAGTGTAGTGCATCCTTGACAGTACCGGCCATCTTTCTTGTATACAACAGAAAACAGTAGATGAATAACCAAGGAAAACATTAAGGTTCCTGGTTATTTGCGATAAGCAGCTCCTGAACCTGGCCCGTTTCTCTCTCTCTCTCTCTCTCTCTCTCTCTCTCTCTCCTTTTCTGCATGCGGCTTGGTGAATTGGTGGTCCTCTGGTCTCGATGAATAACGTGACCACATCAGTCTCACCACCATCTGTGTTCAATACCTCCTAACGAATAATAACAGTGAATTTGTTTAGTTTCCAACACTTTGGACTGATAACCTTCACTAACCCATTCTGAACAACCATTGTGGAAAAATAATCCCGGTCTCACACTAATGCTGAAATGGAACCAGTCACTCAAACACCCATCAACAAGTACTCTTAAACAAGACATGCACCTTTCATAGAGACTTAATAGCATGTATTAATTTTCCCACTCAATTCATACGAAACATCTTCATTACACTTATGATGTCCATGAAATTAAGAAAGATCTGCCATTACAATTAGCAATCCTAATAATTTCAGGTACTCGTATGTGAGGCCAGACGACAGGGTGTGGGGCCTGCGCTTGAAGGATGGCTCCTGGTCTGGCGTGGTAGGCCAGGTATTCAGGGAGGTGAGCGTTACAACATATAATAACCCAACATATATGAGGAAAAAATCAGTTTTTTTTTTATTTTTTATGTGTCCGACTCTGGGCATAGGCTTCACAGCCTACTATCAAGGCCCAGTCGTCCTCCTACAATCTACATGTCACCACTTCGGCGCTTAACACCCACCGTCCATATTGAATACATGCTAGGGCTGTCTCATACAGGACTGGTGTATTGGTATTAGCGGGGTCATTTTTACGACATGTCGGCGGGTCTTCTGGTAGATCAGTAAAGCCTGATTTAATGAAATTCAAATCCTTAAACTATTCCCTGCACCAGTGAGGATTCGAACCTGGGTCCCACGGGACCGCAAGCCAAGTTGGTACAATATCCCTTCAAAAGATCCGTTCCTCCCCCTTCTGTTCAGTAACTCATAGCTCTTAAGTAGTTTGGGTGAAGCTATATGAAGTCACCAAAGTCTGTCTAGTTTGTTAAACAGTCTTCATCAGTCGCAAGTTTTAAATACCCTAACTAATACAACGTTATAAGTTAAAGGAAAGCTGGAAGTGGACTGCAGCTTTTGGAGGGAATAGCACATCAGTTTTGAGGGGCATATTGGGGTGAAAATGTTTCGTCCACATCCAACAAGAATCCCAGTTAGATGAAGCTCAGTATTCCTAGTGTGACGAGCGATGGAGGTCAATAATCTACATGTAAAAATTCTTGAGTACAAGGACCTAGCCTCAGGACCCTTCATCTCCCAAAGTACGAGATGTATGGGACTGGTGATTACTGTTTCACACCACATATAGACAATCGAAACCATCATAAAAACTTTCCCATATTTGGTAGCTTCCATCAACTCAGTAACAGTTAATACACTGTAGAGTTACTGCCAATTCACCTTCTCATGTAATTTTTCCAGACCTATTAATACCATACATTTCATTAAACAACCAGTTTCTTATGTAAAATCATTTTGGTAACTGACATCCTTATTTCCTCTTACAGCTATTGTTATCCCAAATACATTACCTACAGCAGTCACGAGACTAACTTTACAACAGGTTATTCACACTTTTTCAACAGTATTGGTCTTATGTAAGGTAATGGTCACGGCCTGTTTTCGCTTCCACTGCAGCAAGTCTTCATACCTGGGTCATCTGGCATATATTTTTCCCTTTTCTTTTCTTTTCTTTCTTACTTTTTCTTTTCTTATGAACCGACCAATGCACCTTCATTACAATAAATTATGATTTTTAAATATATCTCATCAAGCCTTGAAATTTTTCTCACTGTTGCTCCTACAGTATTATCATTCATTAGCCTCGGTGGTCACGCGCCTTGAGGGGGCTTCACGCCACCAGGACAAAATTGCTGTTACAACAAATAACGCTACTACTATACATCTTGGATGAGAAGCACCTCCATCTTTACATGACTGATTGACCAAAATATATGTGGAGAGGTAACTGCCAGGGTCATACATCATTGGACACCAGGTGAGGACAGAACAATGTGAAGAGAATAAAGGAGACAATAAAATGCAGATAAAATAAAATAGGCAGAAATAAAAGCGCTAACTGCAACTGTATATCAGAGAGGGTCCTCGGTTAAGAAAAAAAAAAAAGACTTCCCAGCTCAAGTGACAGCTGAGGTGCCTGGTCTGAGCTACAGCCACGAATCCAAAAAATATTATGTTTCATGGGGACCCCTTTCAGTATCTATGTTAGCATTAATCCTTCCCTGGTTGAGATATGAGTTTGTTTTCCTCCATAAGCCCTTAGATGTCAAAGCTCAACTTCAGTGGGCAAGGTCAAAGTCTTGCCCGTGTATGAGTATGTAAACATAATAAACACTTCTGATCTGAATGTAAGCAGATTTACAGGAAAGGTTGAGAGTTAGACAAGGAATACTGAATTATTTAATGCCATAAAAAGCTGGTGGCACATCTGCCACGGTCATTGCTGCCGGACAACCAGGTAAAAGACTCCAAATTAAAAAATCATACTGAAAACAAAGTTTATATCCTTATATTGAAAAAAAATATAATGACAACAGAAAATTTCATTAAATATCAATTTCCTATCAAAGTAGTAGGAGGAAAATCGCCTCCTGAGGAAAACTAAAATCATCAGTAATATCCCTTTAGGCTCTTCCAAGCATCGAGGACAGACAGTAGGCACCATCCACCCCTTTATGCCTATGAAGGAATCTCTGACGTTGGTCCCCCAGAGTTGAACACTCGACCAGTAAATGACGGACAATAAGTTGAACAAGGCAATCATCATAATACGTCTGAGTTCCACCACACATCAGGAACCCACGTGTAAGCCATGAGTGTGCAAAGAGAAGCTGGGCAAGAGCCACCTCCAATCACCACAGCATGGAGGGGAGAACCCTTGGCACAACCACTCTCTGAAACATTCCTTTTAACTTATTATGAGCAACACCAACCCACTGTCTCTTTCAAGAAGTACGAATCTCATACTTTAAGGAAGGTGTCACATCAGAAGCGGGAAGTGGGTAGTTGGTAGGAGGATGTCGAGAAGATGAAGCTTTACCTAATGTATCCGCCCTCTCATTGTCCTCCATACCAATATGCACGGGAACCGAACAGAAGTCCACATGATGGCCATGATGGCCAAAGAGACAAAGCCGCTCCAAAACTGAAAGACAAAAAAAAGAGGATGGGTTGAATTAAAAGGCTACAGTGCAGACAGAGCACTGCGTGAGTCACTAAAAATTAGAAAAGGAGATTAGGGGACATTAAAAATTATTTGGAGAGCATAGAAAATAGCAGTCAGCTCCGCCAAATATACTGAAGCAATGCCAGGTAGGCTACTGTCCCGACTGAGGGAAGGAAAGACGACACCAAATCCTACTCTATTATCAGTCTTTGACCCATCAATATAGACAGGAACAGAGCGGTCTTGAGGTATGTTCTAAAAGGAGAAAGAGGGACAGCTGAGAGGGAAGTGAGCCTTTTTTCACCAACAACGGTCGCACAAAATGTCACACGAGGGATAAGCCAAGAGCCCACTCTCAGGATCCTATGTTGACAAACTGCCAGTCGTGGAACACAGATGGCTAACATAACAGACCAAACCCTCTTTCCAAAGGGCTTCGAAAAACTAAGACGAATGTCATAAGCAAAAGATCGGGAATCCTGTGAGACCAAGGCACAAGGAACTGAGTCCAGAAGGCACTGAAGACAATACCGACATCTCATCATGAACGACTAGACCCGAAAATTCAAAGGGGGGGGGCATCAGCATCTACCAACAAACTTGATATCGGGGATGACCTGATTGCCCCAGATACCACACGTACACCAGAATGATACACTGAATAAAACATCAGGAAATGGTCATCTCTTGCAGAAGAGTAGATATGAAACCCATATTCAAGTTTGGGATGGATAAGGGACCTATGCAAGAGGAGGAGGGTCTGACGGTCAGCACCCCAAGAGGTATGAGCCAAAACCCTCAGAAGATTGAAAACATTAATACACTCTCCTGTGATACTCCATCTTTTAGTGCATGGGCATTAGAAAGCACTCCCACTCAGACCCTTAAAAAACAGTTAGATAAGAACTGGTGAATTAAAAAAGGCAAGTGCCAACAAAGACCATATTTATGAAAAAATAAAATGCGAAGACACCAGGAAGTATCAAGTGCCTCCTCTAGATCGAAGAAGACAGTGACCTTGTCTTAGTTGGTGGAGAAAGCCTCCCAGACAGAAGATTCCAAAGGGAGTAGGACATTAGAGGTATATTGCATTTTATGAGTCTCCCCCAGAAGAGACAAAACTGAGGCCACGACACTATAGACGCCGATAGTGGCAAATACAAGGCGAATCACTATCCTTCTGTGACACACTGGCAAAAGTATCAAGTAGCAGCTCTGCAATTGGGAAAGGATCAGCCACAGTTCCACATACCGCAGTTACAACAGGTCGTGATAAAGTAGTAAATTTTCCTGCAATTTTCCTTACTCTGCTCCATATCTGAGTGACAGAAGCCTTAGAATTGATGGAGAAAACATAGCCCTTCACGGAAAAATGCCTGGCCTCCTTTAAAGCCCATCTCATATGAGCCCGCGCCCTCTGATATGTCACCAAATACTGAGGATCCCTACAGTAGCGATGAAGTCGAGAGAAGGCGACTTGTTTGGCTCTCACTACGGAATTGCACTCAGAGTCCCACCAAGGAAGAAGACTTGTGGGAAACTGGCCCCTGTTCTTGGAATAGATAATAGGGCTGCTAAGTGCAACAAGTCAGTGAAATAAGACACCGCCACAGTTCGGCAGTGAAACTCATTGACAGAAAGGGCAATGAAACAAAATTCTATGAAAAGTGACCAGTCAGCCTTATCCAGAAGCCAGTGAGAAAGACGAGGCTGGGGTCCACCTTCATTTGCAGGTAAGAGCAATGGGAAATGGCCGTTGCCATACAGGTGTGGCCACACATCACAGTTAAGATCTAAACCATAATCAGCTGAGCACAAAGACAAGTCAGTAGCAGCAAAAGTTCGAGTCTCGCTATGGAAATAAGCCAACTCCTCTTCGACTTCACAAGCCAGCATAACACCCCAAGTTTTGGCCTCAGTGTTACCACACAGTAAATAATGACTATTCATATCTCCTAGTAACAGAAAGGGAGAAGGAAGACCACAGCTCCATCCTTGTGACAGTAACACTCGGAGGATGATAAAGATTACAAAATGTACACCGTCGACATAAAAACATCAAGACAGCAACAGCCTGCAGTTCAGTGGAAATGTCCACATGAGTGAATTCTTGGCGAAGGAAGATGGTGGCACCTCCATGACCACCTTGGCCTGGCACAGGATCAGAATAAAAGGCACAGCAGCCAGATGGACTGGAAGGAATAAGATCACCAACCACGATCTCCCGGATGCAAACATGCATAAAGGGGTAAACTGTGCAACAAAAGGACACAGTTCCTCATAGCTGGCATGGAAACCCCAACAATTACAATAAATGATATGCCCCATAGTGGAGGGTGGATCAGGTTAAGTGTGGGACTGTACAACTCCTGACAACCGAGTGGGTTTGGGTATATACTTAGGAAGGCCCATAGGTAGAGATTTCAGTGCCAGAAACTCGCACCCTATGCCGAACATCTGAAGACAAATGAAAGTTTTACAACACTCCTTCTCTGAGTTGGAACAACAGTTGGCTTGGAGGGTAGCTTGGAAGCCACCCTGGGTGATGTAGGATGGCCACTTCCACCACCAGAACCCCCAGAACTAGAAGCTGAGGATGATATGGTACTCGTATGTGGCAGAACTGAAGTGCCAACAGTCTGTGCTACACCATCCCCAGGTGGGGACCGGAGTACAGGCGAACCATCAACTTTATCCTACACCCGGCTATACACTACAGCCTTCAGGCCAGAGGTATCAGCCGAGACGTCGACACAAGGTTCCACAATAGAGACCATAGGTGGATGGTCGTCAGGCTCAGAGAAGCCTGAAGAACCACGATTGTGTTTTCCAAGTACACATGGAACTTCGGTCGTACTGGACAAGGCAGGGCAAGGACACATGAGAATATGGACATCTGCCACCACCACGGAAATGAGCAAACCACCAGCCACTGAAGTGGGGGCAGAAACAGTCAGAGAAGAGGGTGGGCGAAGATCAGTCTCACAAACTGTACAAACGCTGGGAACAGCATCCAACAAATTACCATTTGGAAGAGTTGGCACTGGAATGGGTCGAGGCAACTTCTGAGACACATGATGGTACACTGGCATTCAAGAATGGACAGCAGCATAAGTAGCCCCTTGCTGGAAAATGAGAGTCTGAGTTCTCTTCTTAGCTTCAGGAAACGAAACTTTCTCGTGTACTTAAATGGGCAAAATCTCCTACAGGCAGTAGCAAGGATAGTTTGTAGAATTTACAGCATGAGGACCCCCACAGTGATAGCATTTAAGGGGTACTGGATTGTCGCTGGTATGACTTGGTGCACCACAGGAAACAGACACCAGGAAGGTCTGTTGTACACTGCGGGAAAATTGGCTAACATTTCCATAGCACTGACAGTGGAAACATTGCTTTGGGATAGGCACGTATGGCTTCACAGGAAGCAACAGCCGAGCCAGATTCAAGAAATAGGTAAGGTTAACTTTTCAGATGTAATGAACAACGTCAGAGTCGGGGTTAAGACAAATTTTATTTTCTTGTGCAGGCGCTCAACAGTCCCCGCACCAGAAGATTGCACTTCCTCTAACAATCGTGCCTCTGAGAACTGGAGGAGGTCAGGAGAAAAAATTACACCCTTACATCAGTTAACGGTAGCATGTGGAACACATGAAACATCTGCACCAGAAACTGAGGTCAAAGCCATTAATCAGGAGCTCTCTTCTTGGGAACCGACCTCAATAAGGATACTTCCATCCACTTGAGAAGATATTTTACATTCCCTGCCACAACCAAAAGCAACAGCACGATGAAATTCAAAAATGTCAATATCGAGCACTGATCCATCCCCAGAGGATTTCAACAGTAGATATTGTGAGTAAGTATTTGGCACCATGTCTTCTGGACCGAACCCCAGAGCCGAACCAACCCAGTGTAACCTCATCACAGTCCGAGTTGAACACTGGGGCGGAGGTGGATAATACCCAGGAGCCTGGAAAGGCTCCAAAGTGGCAATAAAGAAGGCAGAGTCTGAAGAATGTCCAGGGACAGATGCAGCATTGTTAACAGTATTTCTGTTTAGAAAATCCATATGTAGCAACAAGAAATCTCATTCCCCCACCTCTCCACCCACCAAGGAGCCCAAGAAACAGAGGTCATATGCCAGGGATAACACCGCTGGTGACCTCAGAGGTATTGAGGGAGAACATGCAGGTAACCCCCAGGACTACCGTTTTCCAGCATTACGGGACGCCACACACGGCAAACATACGAAGGGACAAAGGCCCCACCCAAGATGGAAAATGGACAGGGACTTGCAGCAACACCAGTAGGCCTCCTCAACCACTGATGTAGGGTGGGTACATGGTCTGCGAGGCTGACAAATGCTGAACCCTACAAAGGTAGGCAGGCCTCCAGAGTATGCGGCACCCCCGGCCACGCTTAGTCCTGGAGTACTAAACTCTATTTTTTGTAACAAAATCACTAAACATGGGTTATATTAAACCCGATTTGGGGAGAAAAAAAATTAATATGCAAATTTATTAAACCTATCGCTTACATACTAAATTTAAGGCATCTTAATATTACCTGAACTGTTAGTAACTCTTAATTACTATAAATGAGGTATTTTAGGGAAATTTAGAAAAAAAAGCAATCAAAACTGTAAAATTTTCACCAAATTTTTGGAAAATATTCACCAAAAATAATCGCTCTACCAACTTTCCCCAAACTTCCCCAAATCGCATTAGGAACTTCTGGCTTCACTTATTATGTATATTACCACCAAACTCAATTATAAATATACACAATTATGTTACTGATCTGTTATCACTAAACTCGGGTATACTGTACCCGAGAACATCACTATGGAAAATTCCCAGTCAAGCAGCAGCGCGATGTGACATACATCCTTGAGCACTCAGGGAACGCTGAAGCTACTGAGGGCCCCAGCGCACTGGCTTGGCAAGAACACTGTGTAACGCGAATGATGTCATAGGCGTCGGGTATATTGTACCCAAGTTTTGTACTCCAGGGTTAAAGCCCAGACACCACGTCAAGTTGACAGACAAGAAGTAAACATGGTGTTTTTTAGAACAATGAGTCAAAGGCTGAGGTCTCAGGACAAGGCCAAATTAAATACTTTCCTTCTGATTTAGATCAAACATTGTGAACGGATTGACGATTATGCAAAAAGACAAGGATTCGATTTGAGAATAATCAGCCAAATATCAAGGTCACAGGAAAAAGTCAAATGCCTATGTGACAAGGCAAGGTAAACTCAAATGTTACTGATCTTATTTGAAGCAAATTTGGTGGAATGGTTAATGGTCAGACAAGAACGAAGGGAATCAATTAAGAATACAATCAATCAAAGGTCAATGCAACAGGGCAGAGTGAAAAGTCGATTCGTTTGTGTGTGTGTCTGTGTGTGAACAAAATAATCGAAACAATTTTGATCTGATTTGGATCAGAATTGGCAGATGAGTTGAGGATCACCCAAAGGATTGACATTTTTTTTTTAGATCAATAGGTCTAAGGTCATGGTCACGTTGCAAAGTCAGTTTACAGTTTTCATCTGTGTTACGCTAAATTTTGTGGAAGAGATGAGGTTAACACAAGGAAAAAGAGATCTGTTTTGAAAACAAAGGTAAAGGTTAAAGGAAAAGGTCACTGGGCAAAGTCAGCTCAAACAGTCTTCCACTGATCTGAACCAAAGTTAGTGGATGGGCTGACGATGAGACGAGAATGAAGTTATTCGATTCTGAAAGTAATTTGTGGAAGGTTAAGATCACAGGGCAAATTGATGTATTCGGTCCATAGACCAGCTTGTGGTCCTGTGTGTTGCATTCCCTTTGCTGTGTCTGGCTGGTTGTTCAAAGACAGATAAGTACATAAGGGAGTCCGTGTAACTCTCCCCACAACTATGCATGGACAGTGGGTATACTGAGGTCATAGTGAGCTAATCGTTTCCTTGATGCGCTGATAGCAGAGTACCATCGCCAACTAAAGCCGTGTCAACTCTCCTGCTTTTCTGCCTATGGATTTTGAATATTAGTCTCTTGACTCTAAAACAAATGACACTGATGACAGTTATCAAGGGGCAAATAAAGTAATCAGTGTCAGTTGCTGTAAAAGCACCAGGCTGCTTTTTAAGGCCCACCTACTGAGAAGTAGAGGATACGACAGGATTTTTGTTGCCGAGTGTGCATATGTGAAAGAGACAGTTTTCACTACAACTTTAACCAAACATTAAGTTTTCTTTCATTCAAATGTACACTTGCTAAATTCATAAGTTTTCTACGTCAGTCAGCACAACACAGAAAAATGTCAAGTTACAGTACACTATACACAGCATAAACCTGTATGTTTTAGCTTCAATTCCTGATAAATGCTGGTACAAATATTAAGTTTTCTTTCATTGAAATGTACACTTACTAAATTCGTAAGAGTTTTCTATATCAGTCAGCACAACACAGAAAAATGTCAAGTTACAGTACACTATACACTGCATAAACCTGTATGTTATAGTTTCAGTTCCTGATAAACACTGTATTTACCAGTAATTATATTTTGGAGTTTATGTTTGTTCCCACCCGAATGTGTTACTAAAAAATTTAAAAATATCTATAAAATACCGGGTGACCCGGAAATTTCGCTTCAGTAAATTCACGTGGCAATACTTATGTCCTGTGGGAACGACTGAGACTCAGTCGGCTACTGTGGGCGCAGTTGTGGTAGTGGGAGTAGGAAATTAATAAATGAAGCAGGTTTGACAGTGACAACGCTTGTTGATAGTGACAACGCTCACTAGGCCATCCCACAACCCACGAGGTATCATCCCATTGAGTGGAAGCGGAGCGTTATATATGGGCGAGTCTGTATGTTCAGCTAACTGAACCTTGCTTCAATAACTTTCCTCGGTTTCAGGAGGCTGATTTCAGTGGTGGGCCATATCCCATTAGTAAGGACATCCAAGAGTATCTTCACATCAGTCCTTGTGTGCTTATGGCGCAGTATAAAATTTTTGGTGCCCGAGGTCGCCCTGAGGTGGACCCGTGGGGCTTCCTGCTGCCTCTGTCACCGCTAGTGTGGGTGGCTGTGGGTGCGGCACTGCTGGCTGTGATGTCTGTCATGCTACTTCTTCCTTCCTGCCTTCCTCCAGACACTAACCATCCACCCAGACAAGAAACCAATATATTCAACTGTATTCGCATCCTCCTTCAAGAAGGTAACGTACATGTCCTACTTGAAACTTGCCCTGTGTTTAATATGCCTGCTTTAGGTGTTCATATCTTAATCGCATCTGTTTTAAACAGATGTGTCTACGCCGTCTGGGAGGTGGTGGTGGGAACGAGTGGTGCAAGGGGTGTGGATGCTGATGATGATGGTGTTAACACAAAGCTATGTTGGTAACCTCATGTCCCACCTGGCTGTCAGACACATCACTCACCCCTACCAGACCCTCAGAGATGTGATTGATGATCCTAATATCAAAATACTTCTCACTGGTTTCACCCAAGAATTGACATTTTTTAAGGTAAGTACCACACCATAATATTTACAACCAACAGTTAAACTATAGTTATTGACATTGCAATACTTCTTTTACCTTAATTTGGATCTGATATTCGTCCTCTCTTCAACTGATATCATATAGTTTATTTGCAGAGAGGAACAGGTCGAGTACATCCTTTCCATAGCACTTCTTCGTGATTAGTATCATATTCCAGCGTTAATTTCTTGTTGAAACTGGGAACTGGAGATGAAGAGATGGGTGTTTTAGGCCAAAGGAGAGAGAAATGATTTCAGGCAATTATTTACTTTACGGGCTCCTCCTCTTCGGTGCGTTTCCTCCTTCTTATCGCTTTGTTATATCCTGTGTGATGCCGCAGTTTGTAGGAAAGGAGATTTTATACATTAAACTAACATCATCCGTCCCTGCATAAGATAAAGGGGACAAAGTGGTTTTGGTGGGGGATGGGTGACAGATGTGGTACAAGGCGAAGTAGTGCCATATGAATACGCTACAAGCCCAATGGTTTGGTAAGATGGGGCTAGCTTAATATCAGACAAAAAAAATACACGTTTTCAACAACCTTCAACATCAAATCAACCACACACAGGATAAAAACAATCAGGTGAAAAAAAAGAAAACCACAAAAACAGTGGAGAACGTAAAGTAAATATTGACCGGGAATTCTATCAGTCTGTCATCTATGTCAGCACACTGAAATCCCGAAAAGGGATGGTAAAAAATGAATCGCCTTTATTGCACTCTGTCCTCCGCCACTCACACACCCCTGTCCCATATACCATACGACTCCTTCATCTATATTGCATCACAAAATAAGTATGTATGTATGAATGTATATACATATCTTTTTATGTACATGAACCTGGGTACAGGCATAACAGCCCGTTCCGTGAGGCCCAGCAGCCCTCTTTCACATATACACTTTTACGTCATCACTTCAGCGCTAAGCATCCACCGTCGGTAGTTAATACATAATGGGGCTGTCTGTTACAGAATTGTTGTTTTTTTTTTACACGTTGGCGAGTCTTGTGGTAGATCAGTAAAGTGTGCTTAGCAAAATTTATATCCTTTAAACCATTCCCTGTCCAAGCCGGGATTGGTGCCCGCTTCCACTGGGACAGTAGACCACCTCTCTACCGACTCGGCGAAAATAAATATATGCGCTCACCGTAAAAAAAAATAAAAATAAAAATAGAACGGTTAATACTGCAGGCCTGTTCACTGGACCAAGGAACGTATTATTTATACTGTAGAAAGGAAAAGTAGTATTTCAATGTTACTTATTATATTTGTTTACTGGGACTTGGTTTTCATATTCAGTGCCCTCACTCTCTGTCTTCCCCCCTCCCTCCCACTCAATACGCAATAAGCTTCTGCCGACTTAACAAAGTGCTGTTAGTGATCTTCCGGTTTTTCTTGCAATTCCATAATGCTTGAACTCTCTACGAAGGAAGACCATGCGGCAACCCCGTTCTTATGTATGCAGTCTATAGTCCTTTATCTTAACCTGGTGCAGATTTCCGTCCTATTACAGCTTATTTCACATAGCTTAGTGGCAGAATAAGACAATATTTCACCTCTAAATCCGTTCCATAGCACTTTTTTGTGACTAGCATTATATCCAAGTGTTAATTTACTGTTAGAACTCAGTGTTCAAGATGGAGAGATTTCAGTTTTAGGCCAAGTTAGAAAAAAAATGGGTAAAGTGAAAGGTTTCTTGTAATTCACACTTAGTTTACGTCCAGGGCTGAGATACTTGAACATATCCACGATCGATTTGGTGTCGTACCTTTGTCTTTTTCTAGGAAGACTGTCCCTTTCCGTGTGCTTCATGAAGAAACAGTTACAACCTACGGCAGCTGTTCCTCTAGTACCTAATATTTGCTTTTTTTGTTGGATTAACTCGAGACTTCAAACCAATTCTGCACCCTTTCTTCATTAACCCTCTTGTGAAAACAAATAGAAACTACGACAGGGAGGCGATAGCAAGCTCGTTTGAAGATCCCACACTGGATGAGCCTGGAACTGCAATAGCAACAGCAGTAACAACTATACTATTTTTACTTTAACTTTGCCCAATATTCCTCTTTTCTCACCTTTATTGTTGACTTGTATCAACGGACTGACATTAAGATACGATGCTATTCATGAAGTAATACCATACAAAGATCGCAAAACCATACTCGTTTTGTCTTAATCTGTTACTGAGTCACATGAATGAGGCTACAAAATGAAGAAAATTTGGACACGTTAAGAGGAAGGATTTATAGTTCGGTAAGTAAAGGAAAAAGAACGGAATTAAACTATGAAAAGTATCATCTTAAACATTTCTTTAGGAGCTTGCTTAAGCAGACTATTTTTTACCCAAAATTGCATTTCTGAATTTTATGTTATAAGGATAGCCCACCATGGCGGCTATTGGCATTAACTAATCACTGGATGGGATAAATAAGTAAAATCTAGCAGCCTTGTTGTTCTGCTGAATTTTATGCCACATATTTCAGAGACAAACACTTGGAGAAAGATATTGTATACACAGCGCAATACACGTATTAACAATAGGTTTGCTGACTGAGTGACATGCATGGCACCACAGACGTTTTCAAAGTGGCAATGATAAAATGACTGTGGAAAGCAGAGATATTGATAGGATCAAGTGAACATTTGAATTACAGTGAAGCTGGGATAGGAGAGTACTTCGGCACTGTCAACGTTATTTTCACATTATATTTTTCTATTTCAAACGCGATATGTGCTAAAACTACCAGATGTATTATTCTCGACATTTCCATATACCTTGTAGTCCCCAAACTATGTCTGTTGAGTTACTTTAGCTCTGTCAGTGTAAACAGTGCTCTGCTCAGTAAAGTAGTGCGTCAGATATATTAACACTGGGGAACAAATTTTTTCTTATTTTCTGTTGCATGAGATTTTTCAACTGATTCTCTGTATTTTTTCTAAGCTGATTTCAAATCTGAAATCGGTTTTCCTCTACTTGCTCTGTTTTCATGCAATTTGGAACTTGTGATTTTCGCAAAAAAAGGACACCCATTGCTATGTACACTAGGGATAGCTTGAGAACTATAGTTTCGGCTTTTCCTTCTTTGACTTTCGAGAAGATCAAAGCAGGTGTGTTCGATGGACCTCAGATTCGTGCCCTTGTTCATGATGAGGAATTTGTCAGGAAGTTGAATGACAATGAGAAGGCAGCTTGGCTGTCTTTCGTGGCAGCTATACAAAACTTTCTTGGTAACAAAAAGGCAGATAACTATGAAGTTCTGGTTCCTAGAATGTTGTTGGCTTTTTGCGATCTTGGGTGCAACATGAGTGTCAAGCTCCATTTCCTGAATAGTCACCTTGATCGATTCCCCGAGAACCTTTGGGAGAGTTTACCTAGGCAGGGAGAGTGCTTCCATCAAGACCTCTTGACGATGAAAGAGAGCTACCAAGGGCGATGGGACAAAAATATGATGGCACACTACTGCTGGAGCATCAAACGAGATGGACCTGAGGAAGTCCACAAACACAAGAGCTACAAGCGTAAATTCTTGCCTAAATAGGACCTATTTAAACTTTGCATCCCATCCTTATCAATTGTTATGAATCAGCTATCGTCTGTATGTCGAAATATATGTTAATTTAAAGTAAAAAGCATTAGTGCATACTTATATTTGACTATAATGGATAAATGTTTCAGATTTGACAAGTGGCAGCACATATTTTACTCCATATACAGTAAGTGATTTTGTTGTCTTTTTTCAAACTTTAATGCATATTGTGGTGCACCTACACGTTTTTGTGAATCCATAAAGGATATCTTTGCCAAAACGGTTGTTTTGAGCCTAATTTTAATACTGTATGACCATAAATTCCTCAGATAGACCATGTCATCATGCGGGAAGCTTTCAAACTTCGCGAAAGATGAAAATGTTGAATTAAAAAAAATGCAGAGCTTGCAGAGAAAAACTAACTTCAGGTTTGAATTCAGCACACTCAAATTAGGTAAGAACAAGTGCTGGTAGCAATGCAACAAAAACTTTGTTCCCCAGTATCATTAATTACACAAAATGCTCACGTGAAATAAAGCGCATCTTATATAATATACTGGACATATAGACAACAATGTTACGAATGTTTTCAGCACTAAACAGTCTAACTTTTGTTCTGCCCTGAGGTTTGTTACTCTTCAGATTGTGGAATCTGGGGTGTACCGCGAGTTTTCTGACCTGTTTGGCACAGAGCGAGTGACCGTCTCTACGTATAGTAACTTAGGGACAGACATGAACAGGTTGGCGAGGTCTGGTACTCATGTCGTCTTTGATGCCGATATCAACTTCTGGAAATTCATGGCTGCAGATTTCTCTCTGACAGGTTTGGACTCACTGCACCCATGTTCACGTTATAAGAGAGGGTGTCATGACTTTAACGGCATGTGTGTGTGTGTGTGTGTGTGTGTGTGTGTGTGTGTCTGTGTGTGTGTGTGTGTGTAACCAATACCTCTGATCATAACCTTATTACCTTAACCTGTCCTATTGCTCCAGTACAGCCTGTGGACCCTGCAAAGAAACGCCGCCTGTGGCACTTTGGAGCTGCAGATTGGGAGGCCCTCAGGCAGTACTTTTTGATTTACCTTGGAATGATTATTGCTTCCATG
>JAGKTI010008166.1:0-34431 GCA_018397915.1 Birgus latro | reverse complement strand
GTATTTTTAGTTAGTTGTTTTTACGGGGTGGGGCACTAACCCACCACCAACCCTTTTAGTCGCCTCTTACGACAAGCAGGGATACTGGGGGAGAATTCTTGAAAAAACCCCCACCAAATAAGTGAAATAAATACGTAATTTAAAGTGGCTTCAATTAGTTAACCCTTCCATAGTTCGTTTTCTTTAGCCAGGTACTCTGAAAAAGAAGGAAAACGTAAGGTTGAGTAACACCTGTATCAACATTTTTTTACCTCAGGATCGCGATTTCTCTATGAATTTTCGATGTTTCTCACCAAAAGCGAAGGTTTCAGCCAAAAAACAAAAAGTTGAAAATCGGTTGGGATCTGGGGGTAGGCTGGGTAAAAAACCAGTCGGGACTGGACGGATTAAAGCAAATGCTGGATATTGCATAGTATCCCCCTTTGGCTTAATATTTGGTATTGAGCCGGATATTGTTTTATTCTCTGTCTTGAACCTCTATCCTAAAAACTGTCCTATGAGTAAAAGATGAAAATTAAGGATAAAATACGATAAAATAATGATATGGTACAATAATACAGCAATACAGCGCTGGTTAGCCACCGTTAATGAGCCAGTTGATACACCTCAATGCCGGATATTGCATAGGACCATCGGTTATGTCCCATTTCAGCATCGGATATTGCGTTGGGCCAGATATTGCGATGACGGATAATTGAGAGTGTACTGTATTATATCACTACCAGGGATGCAGAGCTGTCATCTACCCTTGAATTTTCTTGACTACTGGGCCCGTTCTTATAAAACAGTAAGACTACGTTGAAAGGCGAAAGTCTGTCCTAAATTCACGAGAGCGAGTCATAACTCCTTATGTTCGACCAGTTTGGAAATTAAAAACTTATGCCAGACTTGATTAGAAGCCTTTGAGATGTCAAGTGCAATGGCAAAGCTTTCGCTAAAGTCCCGAAAGGAGGATGACCAGGAGTCTGAAAGGTAGCTGAGAAGCTTGCCAGTGGAGCGTCCCTGACGGAACCCATACAGTACTGGCGACCAGAAAGAAGGTTGTGATAGGAAAGATGCTTTTAAAAGTTTTTTGTTAAGAATTGACTTGAAAACTTTTGAGACACAGGATTTTAAAGCAATTGGATGATAGTTAGAGGGTTGGGAATGGTCACCCTTCTTTGGGACTGGCTGAATGAGTGCAAACTTCCAGCAAGAAGGAAAGGTACAAGTTGATAGACAAAGGCGAAAGAGTTTACCTAGGCAGGGTGTAAGCACAGAAGCACAGTTCATGAGGACAACGGGAAGGATTCCATCAGGCTCATATTCCTTGTTAGTACTGAGGCCAGTGATGGCAGAAAATACATCAGCTGAAGAAATCTGAATGTCAGCCATGAGGGGGTCAGAGGGGGGAAGTGATGGAGGAACAGCACTGGAATCGTCTAAGGTGGAATTGGAGGAGAAAGTCTGAGCGAAGATATTTGTTTTATCAATAGAAGAACCATCAGAGTAGAAAAGAGGAGGGAAGGATGATGAGGTAAAGTTGTTAGAAAAGTTTTCAGAAAGGTGCCAGAAGGAACGGGAAGAATTCGAGTTGGAGAATTGAGAGCATTTAGTAATGATGAAATAATTTTTAGCAGAGCGAAGAGCAGACTTAGCACAATTCTGGGCAGAAACATGAAAAAGATGTGATTCAGGGGTGGGTCGACTCTGGTACCTTTTATAGGCTCTCTCCTTGTTGTGGACAGCATTAGAATAAGCGTGATTAAACCAAAGCTTTCTTGCATTAGTCAAAGGATATGATAAGGGAATATATGCTTCCATGCCTGTGAGAATAACCTCCGTAATGTGCAAGGCACACTTAGATGCCTCCCGGCCATGGAAGCAGTACTCATTCCAGGGAAAATCAATGAAGTACTGCCTGAGGGTTTCCCAATTCGCAGCTCGAAAGTGCCACAGACGACGTTTCTTTGGAGGATCCATGGGCCGTACCAGAGCGATAGGACAGGTTAAGGTAATAATGTTGTGATCGGAGGAGCCCAATGAAGAGGAAAGATTAACAGTGTAAGCAGAAGGATTAGTTGTAAGGAAGAGGTCAGGTATGTTGGAGCTCTCTCCAAGGCGGTCAGGGATACAGGTAGGATGCTGTACGAGCTGCTCTAGGTCATTAACGATAAAAAAGATGTAGGCTTGTTCACCTGGTGGATCATTGATAGGGGAGGAGAGTCAAAGGTGGTGGTGAGCATTGAAATCTTCTAGAATGGAGATTTCAGAGAAAGGAGAAATGGATAGAATGTGTTCCATCATAGAAGTAAGATAGTCAAAGAATTTTTCAGTCAGTAGAATTAGGGGATAAGTAAACAGTGCTGCTGTGTCAGGCCAGATGGTGGTGGGGGTGGAGGTGGGGTAGTGGAGGATTTGTGTGCTGTAGTTGTTATTGGGAGTGTAATCTAACAATACACTGCAGAGTAAAGGAGCTAAATGTGATATCACACCTGATTTAATATCTGTAAATAGTGAAATGTATTGTCAGCCTGAAATAATGCCTTTAACATGAAGCCAAACAAGTGTTAGCAGAAATGACGAGGTGCTACCCCACCCCCTCCCCATCTTCCTGCCACACCCCCTCCACCTGGTATCAACTAGCCACATAACACGAGAGCAAAGGATAGATAGCTGTGTTTTTAGTGGATGTTTGCCTTCTTAACATGACAGGTTATGCTGTATTGCGTATTATGTGTAGTGTGGCACAGAAGCATGTGGTGCCTTCACAGTAATAATGAGAAAATCATTTGTTTCCCCAGGTAGTTAGTGTTTTGGTAAAGGGGTCAGGGAAACCTAGCATATAATCGTCAACAGGAAATGGATGGGAGATTCATGTTATCACGATTAAATGCTGTTTTATATTATCATAATCATGACGTTTCATTAAATTCAAAACACTCGTTATGAAACCATACTCTAAAAACACAGCTGTCTGTCCTTTATTCCAGTGTTATGTGGCTAGTTGATACGCATCAGAAGGGGTGTGGCAGGAAGGTGGGGAGGGGACGAGGTAGCACCTCGTCAATTCTGCTAACACTTGTTTGGTTACACGTTATAGGCATTATTTCAGGCTGGTGATACATTTCACTATTTGCAGGTATTAAATCGGGTGTAATATTGAATTTAGCACCCTTACTTTGCAGTGTATTGCTAGACTACACTGCCAACAATAACTACAGCACACAAATCCTCCACTACCCCACCTCCACCACTAAACCACTCACCTCCACCACTGTCTGGCCTAATACAGTTGCCAGACTTGTGAAGCTATCCCTGCTGCTTCGACTTATCTGTTCAAATATTTACGGGGTTAGGAACGAAGACATGACTCTTTTGGCTGACTACACGTTTGGTTTATTTACAGAATTCAGGAATTATGTTTATGGGAAACGTTTTAACATGATCTATACTGTATTTATCTAGTGATATTTATCTAGTTTTAGTATACAGGATTTCAGCTCTCTCATAGTTGTAATTTTGTCTTTTGTCCAGTTGTAATTTTGTTTTCACTTAAGTGGGAAGAAAGGTCATGATGATGATGACACTGGTTTAGTGCTGGAGAGGGACACCATGTGTTGGCACCAGTATAACTAGGCAGCTGTAGCCCAGTTATGCAAATGCCCTTCAGTTCCCTCCCTCCTATTTCCTTGAAAGGAGGAAGGTGGATTGCAGGCAGACAATAACTTGAACATACAGTCAACTGGGTTCATGTACATAAGGCCTTGGGGCCATATTTACAGAAGTATGATGTTTTTTTCACATCATCTTACCAGAATTTGGTACAGAAGTGACTGAGAGTTAGACATCATATGGCAGCTCAAAAAGCACTGTACTGTACATTACTTGTATGTGTATTGTGTGATTCAAGAGTGGAAGGAACTAAATAGCAGGTTGGGCAACTATTTATTATTTGTATAATAACCATATACATTAGCCAGCAAATGGAGTATTGAAACTCTAGTGAGTCAGGGTGCTCTGACCTAGTGTGGCATATAAAGCTTTTAATCTGAGAGCTGGTTGGGATTTATTGCTCACATAATGCTACTTAGGGTGAGGACTGGTCACTTTTGCCATAAATGTTGGACTTAATATTGTAGCCTCACGACTTTTTCTGATGGAGCAGTGAAGGATGAAGCAAGAGAACAAAAAGATGTGGGGGGAAGAGGAGAAGTGTCAGGTTGGGAAAGAGTGATATGATAAGATACCTACTAGAAGAAGAAATATGAGAAGGAAAGGAAAGAGGTGATGTAAGGACAAATGAGAGGACAGAGAAATGGGAGTGTGCAGCAGTGAAAAAGCAGGCAGTAAGGTAAACAAAAAAGCAGTGTAAAGATATGATTTTTCAGCAATGAAAATTTGGAAAATAAAGTTTTGGTGTCTATAGTGCTTTCACTTTAACTTGTGGAAATTTTTGTTCTCTGTAGCATATTTCCTGCAGTTCAGTGGTAGAGTAATACAGCAGTATAGCTCCGCATCCATTTCATATTACAGTAAGACCTCACTATAACGGACTAATTGGGGCTCAGGCCAGTCCGAAATATGCGATTTTCCGATAAAAGCGACTTCCGGACTTACCCCTGCTAATCCGGACTTTTTCCGATATATCAGACATTAGTCTGGATTGCATCAGTGGTTTTCACCACCATTGCGGTATTGTACTGTGTTATACCTTCACTACATTAATCAAATGGTATAATGATACTGTACTGTGCACTGAAAAACATGTCTTTTACTTGTCTTATTGTGGTGAAGAACATAGCTGAAGTTGTCAGGCACTCCGGACTGCTTTCTGGCTATATCGGACTTTTTCCGATATATAGGAGTTTAGTCCGGTAGCTCCTCGAGTCTGATAAAAGCGAATTCCGGTCTACTGAAGTCCGTTACATCGAGGTTTTACTGTGCTTTTTTTTTACTAGCACCATATTCTGCTATTAATCTCTTTTTCTGGTTCAGCATTTAGGAATGGATAGATACCAAATTTGGTCTAGCTGAAGCAAACAGAGCATATTGAGGAAATGTTTGGGGTATTAGAGGATAAATTTGGTGTTTATAATTTTCACTCTACCTGTACTTAACTTCATTATAGGGCGGTGCGTGGGAGCCACATATTGGTTGACAGCAATGGGCGGGTGGTTCTTAGTGGCTTACGGCACAGTACCTGCATTGTTAACACACACCACTGGCAGAAGACCATCCACTGCTACCCTCCTGAAGCTCGCTACAACCTTAACTGGGCTGCTCCAGAACTCCTAGCACAAGTTAGTGTATTATGATATTTCATGCAACCATGATTGAAATTCACTCCATGTTCAGTAATTGTGATTGATACAGAGCTTGCTACAACCTCATCTCAGCTGCTTCAGAGCTCCTAATACAAGTTTGTGTACTGTATTACAATAGTTAATGCAGTGTGGACTAAGCTAATACAAGTTTGTGTACTGTATTACAATAGTTAATGCAGTGTGGACTAAGCTGAAACTCATTGGAAGTCTAATAATTATAAATTCAGATATATCTACTGATAGAAATTAACTTCCTCAGACACCATTTTTATTTTATCCTTGCCATCTTCACTGCAAGTCCAATAATTATGATTTTGATATATCTTCAGTAAGAAGTAAATATCCAAGGATGTAATTCCCCCTCCCCCCCCATCTCCAGATGATTATACTCAGCATAAAGAAGGGTTTTCAAATTAGAAGGGTCAGATACAGCCTGCATTAAACCCCTCTGTACCATGTGATTCTATCAAGCTGAATAAAATTTTCATTTAGCAGCAAGAATAAACTACATAATGAGTCACAGGACATATTTATGTACTGGGGGTGTGAAGGTATGGTTCCTGGATGCCACTGCACTTGTGTGTCTCCACCCAGTTAACAGAGGCACCATAGCAGGTTCCACATCACTCTATTATCTGGTTATATGGTTGCCACCCAGTGTGTACAGTAAATGGTTTCCTGGGTCACAGGAAACTCTTGGGCTTGTCACTTATTATAGTCACCTAAAGGTACCAACTCTGGAGAAGAAACTGGCCACTCTGCCTCGAAATAGTGTCCAGGAGCAGCCTGTTTCATCTGCAATGCATGCCATACTATCAGCTCAATTTCTGTCTGGTGACATCCACCATCCCTCAAGGCTTACTTCCAGCAAATACTATATTTAACCCTAACTCAGTCACCCACTAGCTGAAC
The DNA here is from genome assembly GCA_018397915.1 of Birgus latro. Classification (NCBI taxonomy): domain Eukaryota; kingdom Metazoa; phylum Arthropoda; class Malacostraca; order Decapoda; family Coenobitidae; genus Birgus; species Birgus latro. The sequence continues at coordinate 28,213 of JAGKTI010008166.1, read as the reverse complement.
TATGGGGTAGCATTGCAGATTTCATTCCAAGCCAGAACCCTTGGATATTGCTTCCCACTGTATTTGATGTTATTGTGTGCACTTTAGTATTAGATGTGGGTGCTACCAGTCTAAATAATGAGGAAAAGACTCATATTCTTGCCTGGAAGCAGGAGAACATCCCCTACCAAAGAAATAGCACAACAAACATGGCCTTCCACCAAATGTTATCATGCCAAGAAAATCTTGTCCAGGACAACAGCATAAGAGAATGAAGGCAACAGACAATCATTTAAGGTGTGAGGTGCTTGAAACTCGAGACAGCATGGCGGCACAATTCAGACTTAATCATCCCAAGTTTCTATAAGATGTCCCTATCTGCACCATCCAACACCAGCTGCAGAAGAACCTGAACTTGCCATCATGCTTGTCAGTTAAGAAACCACTTCTGACAACAAATGTGCCAGAAATGGCTTGACTTTGCAAGAAAATACGAAGATTGAACCTCAGAAGATTGGAGGAAAGTGATATTCTATGATGAAAGCATCTTTATGTACATTTTTCGTCAACATTTTGGGTGGGTAAGGAGGTCCAGCAACCTAGTTCGCTACAACCTTTATCACACACAGAAGACTGTCCATCACAGTGTTAGTGTAATGGTGCGGGGTTGTTTTAGTGAGGAAGTGGGCTGGGGAGGCCTGTACTTCCATCCTTAAAACATGGCAATGAATGCTGACTGGTATATGAAGGTGCAGGATGATCATCTGCAGTTATATGACATTTGTGGTTGCTCACATTTTATGCAGGATTCACTCCCATGTCACAGTGCAAAAAGGGTTATGAAATTCCTCCCAGGCGTATGAAATTCGTGGTGCTGAATTGGCCAGGCAACTCTCCAGGTTTGAATCCCATTGAAAACATATTGAATAATATGAAGGACTAGCATACGACATGCAGCACTTCGTCAGTGCCTTGCCTGATGGATGAGATTTGCAACATGTGGGTCAAGGAAATAGATGCAGAATACTTCCAGAATTTAGCAGACAGCATGCCCAAATGCTTTCAGTTTGTAATGAGCCAAGGGTAACTTGACCAAGTATTGGGTTACAGGTATGCTGCATAGTTTTGTCTGTATCATTAATATGCAGCATTTTCAGGAATGTAATTTTTTTTTTAATTACATTATGCAGTTTTTTTTTTTCGCTGTCTCTTTCTCAGTGAAGATGACAGTGAATTATGGAAAATTGATTATTAAAGTTCCATTGCCAGCTGTGAGACTGATTTTTTTATATTTTTTTTTATTTTTTTAGCAGAACAGAGGAAGGAAAAACCATCCATCCATCCATCATCCAATCCTACGTTGCCCCATGAGGAGCGTAGGAACCCGGGGCTAAGCAGATAGGTCCTGACATTTAAGATAAGAGTGACCAGCCTCATTCATCCCTGAGTGGCATTATGTGAGCAGTAAACCCCAACCACTTCATGGATATAAACCTTCACTGGGTCAATCCAACCGGAGCACCTCAATTACCCACTAAACCACCATGTGCTATAATTTGGTTATATGGTTACCACCCAACATAGTAAGTGGTTTCCTGGTATACAGGAAACCATTTGGCTTGTCACTCAGTGTAGAGTCACCCACAGGCAAAAGGAAGAGGAAAGAATGAAGGAAAGAAAGACAGAAGAGAGAGTGTAAAGTCACCCGTAGGCAGAAGGACGAGGAAAGAATGAAGGAAAGAAAGACAGAAGAGGATGGAAGGAAAGAAGGATGGAGGAGAGGAAAGGGCAGACACCTGAGAGCAGCACTACATTGAGTGAATGGATGGTGAGTGCCCCCACCTACCACATTGGAAGGAAAAACAAATGAATTAAAAAAAGTAATCCACACACCAGATTATTGGCATCCTCCATTCATAAAAAATCTGTAACAGTTGGAATTCAACAGATGTGGGTTGAAGTTTGGGGGGAATCAACTCCTGGGAAACAAGTTCCCGAGAGATGCAGTTCGGGGAATAAAAGAATTCTGATAAGCAGAAGTTCTGCAATATGGCTGTGTGACATTCCAGTCATGAGCGCTACCAGATGCCCTTGTAGCATGAGGAAAGGCACGGAGAGATGGCACAGTGGACGCAACTTCATCTGAGCATTTGCCATAAAAGTATCTGTAAAATTTGCAAGGGAGGCAACATTCCTTCTTACTTGTAGGGGAGGTAGTTTATTTATAATAGCAAGGTTATTAATAATTCCAACAGCTTTGTTCTGAATTTTGTCTAGTTGTTTTAGTGCAACCTCTCCACATCCATACCACAAGGGTGAGCAGTATTCTGGCTGAGATCACATATGACTCTTATAAATTATAGCAAACTGCTTGTCAGTGAAGAAGTTACAGACTCTGTACAATAATCCAAGTTTCTTTAAGGCAGTTTTAGCAAGTGATCTGACATGAGAGGTCCAGTTGAGGGCATTGTTAAGTGAAACACTGAAAATTTCAGTACTTTTGGAGATAGGAATATTAGTAGCACTGAAGGTAATTTATGAATCTGGCAATATCTGTCCATTAGTAAATTGTACTGGTATATATTTGGTTTTACTAGTTTTAAATGAGACAGGGTTATTTTGTCCCCATTCATTGATCTTAGATATGTCTTGATTTATGGAGATGGCTGCACAGAGATAAGAGTTAGAGATATTAGACTTTGTAAATGGGTGTTTGAGTGTGAATGAACTGTGAAGCATTGAGTCATCTTCAAATGAATGGATGGGATTGTGGGTGACAGACAGATCATCAGTATGAACTAGGAATAGGGTTGGTCCCAGAACTGATCCCTGTGGCACTCTGGCATTAATTGAGCAGAAATTGGAATATACATCATCTACTTGTATTTTTCTGTCGCTGAGATATGAGGAAAGCAGAGGAATAAAAGACGTTAGTCCATAGCAAGGGAGTTTGGATACCAGGGAATGGTGTCACGCTCTGTCAGAAGCTTTAGAAATATCAAGGGCTACTGCATGTCCATGTTGGTCAATTGATTGATGGATGGTATGAGTCAGGAGATTGAGTACGTCAATCGTGGATGTTTTGTGGCGAAATTAAGTTGTTGGATTCAAGGTGTTTAACTATGTGCTTGATGATTACAGTTTCAAATACTTTACCAAGAGAAGATGTGATAACTATTGGTCTGTAATCAGAGGGGTCAGAGGAACTTCCTTCCTTTGGAATTGAGTGGATATTGGCTTCTTTCCATGAATTAGGGAATGAAGAAGTATGTATGCATAGTCCGAATAATTTAGCTAGAACAAAGGCAAGTTCAGGGGAACACTTTTAAAAACAGTTGGAGGAAATTCATCTGGGCCTGGAGCTATGTTGGTTGATAAATTGTCTAGGATGGATTTTATGTATCTAGTCTGTATTTTAAGTGTAACAATTTCGGGAGAGTCAAGTTCTAGTACAGGGACATTCTGGCTGACTTCCTGTGTGGTAGAATTTCTGTCATATGTACTGCAAAGATATTCGCTTTACCCCGTGGGTCATTTATAATGTTACCGTCTGAAGATTTTAGCGGGGGAATGGGTGATGACTTGTTAAAGTTATTATTGAAAGAATTGAGAGTTGACCGTAACATTCCGTTGTCATTAGGATTATTAAGTAGTTTTGATGCTTGATTTATTACAGCTTTATTACAGATTTTGCATGGTTTCTAGCAACTTTAAATTGACCGAGTGATTCATGTGTTTTTTATTTTAAGGGTTACAGTATATTCTAATGACCTTTGGGCTGTTGCTCTGGGACAGTTGCTATCAGACCATTTTGGATAGTTCGAGTTTTTAGTGGACTGTTGACTTGGTATGAATAAATCCATACCAGGTAGTATTAAGTCATTAATGTGTGACTGAGTAAAATGGACATCACTGGAAAAGAAAGCCTGCAATGGAATGTCAGCAAGATAAATTCTAACTTAATCCCAGTTTGCCCGGTCAAAGTGCTATCAGGTCACCCTGACAGGTTCAGACTGGGGAGGTTTGGGGGAGCTGACTAATGATGCTTTGATGAGATTGTGGTCAGAGGATCCAGTACTTCTGTCCTGTACTGATTTGGATTATTTGTCAGGAATAGATCAGAGAGATGGGCATTATGGTCAGGATTATCTTGCATTGTGGTTGGTTACAACTTCGTGAGATTAAATGATTCTGCGGACAACTTGCACTCTGGACCAGTATTGTCAGTCCAGGCAGAATGCGATAACCATTCTACATTATGTATGTTGAAATCACCCAAAATGGTAATTTCGGTGCTAAGGGTAAGGTTAAAGTTACTCAACTGTGTGGATATGGAGTCAAATACACTGGGCTCTGAAGAAGCATTGGGGGAGTGATAGACTACACAGATTTGTTTAGTAATATTTAGATAATTTAGTTTATACAGTTAGTAATCAACATTAGCTGAAGTGAAGTTTAAAACAGTGTCAACTGCAAATTCAGATTTGTTATAACAACAGGTGCCACCCTTGTTTCAGAAGTTTGTGAGGAGATGGTAACCAGGAAAACAAAATGGTGATATTTTGGTAGAAGGAGAGATTTGGGGTTCTGTGGGGAACAGGGCTGGCGGAGATATGGATTGTAAGAAAAAATGAACTGAATTCAAATTTGTACTGAGACCATGGATATTGGTCAAGAATAAGGCCGCACCTGCACTTCTGCCAATTTCCCACAGTTTACAGTACCAGTTGTGACACTTTGCAACATGTCTCTGGCTTATTGTGAGGACAGTTTATACGTTTATACATTATTGGATAGAAGAGAGACTAATTTGTGTCCTTGCCTTCTCCATTTTCTCTTTTCTGTTGCAGCCATCCTCTCTCTTTCTGTTATTTTTCTGATGCATGTTTTCCTTCTCCAGGACCTCGAGGGATACTGCGAAAAAGTAGATGTGTACAGTCTCGGGATAACAGTATGCGAACTGGGTAATGGAGAGGTACCATATCGGAACATACCCACCACACTCTTGCTATTAGAAAAACTGGAAAACAGAGTGCCCTTCCTCTATGATGCCTCCACATGTCCACAAATCTCAGAGAATGGGCAAGGTATGTGATGACATGAAAGGGAGAGGCTGGAATGGTTAGGAGTGGTTGGAGTAATCATCATGTACTAGAGAAACTGATGCCTTTTCACCGTGTTGTCTCCACTTGTCCACTGATCACAGGTTCATATTCTCATTGGGTAAGGAGGTTTCTCAGCACCTCTTTTTTACCAAATTATTTCCGCATGTGGCACATTAATATTCATTTGTTTGATGCTGTGTAAACTATGTCAGTATTATTGAGGTATAAGTAACATACAAGAAAAGATAAAAGTGTAATATGGAAAACAATTTACTATGGAAGATGTGCTAGAAAACCTCCTTAACTGATGAGAATACAGACCTTGGAGAATAGTCAGAGCGAATGATGGTATGGAAATGAGAGACTGGAATGGTTAGTAGTGGTCAGAGTGGTCATGATATACAGTTATTCCTCGTTATATGTGGCCCTGTTTTGATGTTTTTGCCACTAATTCCTCAGCATATTAAAGAAAAAAAATGTTTGTTAAGTTTTTTTGCTATTTATAAACCTGATCTGCCAGTTTCCCTCAGTTCAGTACCAGGCACATGGAAAAAGCTGTAATATATTTATACTGTAATATCATTTTGTATCATTTATAAAAGCATTTTGGGGCCTTTTTAAATGATATGATATATCACACCTTTTTCCATACAGTTGATACTGAATTGAGGGTACAGGTTTATAATTGAGGGTACAGGTTTATGAATAGCAATAAAACATAATAGGCATTTGTCTTCTGTAATATACTGAGGAGTTAATGGCCTATACTAAGGAATATGATGACTGTTCACTGTGATGTATCCATGTACTTACAGATATGAAAATATGGCAAGGCTGATTTGTCGTATGGTAGGGAGTGTTGTAACATCTAGGGGAGATAGAGGTTACTGTATATTAAAATGTGTAAATTGTTTTTCTCTTTCCTCATTCATTTATCATCTCTTTACTCATACATTTTATAATGTGAAATGTTGTTTGCTAATAAGATAATATTTACAAATAATGTATTGTGTATAACACAATAATTGTTCTTGTTAAGACAGCCTCATGATCTGCTCTGGCTGAACAGACTTGTGAGAAGGCATTACAACCAGGAATTTCACAGGAGTGAACAAGAGGTCTGGCACTCAAAATATTATTGCCTCATTTGCTTGAGTGCTGAACAGTGCAACATGATGTACTGGGTTGAGGTTCAGTTTTATGTAGGTACAAGTATTGTCTCTTAAATTATCTATTCTGTGTTAGTCATAACTACCATTCTGTGTTAGTTATAACTGCTTTCATTTACATTCTGAAGCTTTCAGTTGTTTATCAGAGTTTGAGAGGCTGTTTCAGGATTTTGCACACACCTATTTTTCTGTCTACCCATCCATCATCTACTCCATTATTGTCTTGTCAGGAGAGTAGGGGCTTGGGGCTAAGCTTCATGGTACCAACATTCAAAGTGAAAGTAACCAGTTGTTCATCCTTGAATGGTATTATGTGGGCTGTAAACCCAAATGTCCTTTGGTAGAAAAAAAATCCCATGATGATGATGATTGCATCTTTTTCCTTCATCTGGCAGGACTGGCAACAGACTCAGGTGTTGGCGGCAGTGTTGGAGACAACCTGACCAACTTGGCAGTGTCACAGCGACTCTTCAGCCCTGCCGCCCACGACTTTGTCTCTCAGTCACTGTGTGGTGCCCCAGAACACCGTCCCTCTGCCGAGCGCCTCCTTAACCACCCATTTATCAGACAGACTCGCCGCATCCACACACCCCTTCCTCGTCTCCTCCATCCTGTCGTCCCGTTGACTGAAACCACTGAAGAAGTTGGTGAGTGCCCTGTCATAAGCATAAGTGCATGGTATTGTTTGAGTTGTATAAAATTAATTGAATTTCATCAGTGATCATATGTGCCAACTGAAATCACAGTAGTTGGTGGGTGTCTTGAGTAGAATAGCATGGTATTGTTTGAGCTGAACTTGTATTATACTAATTGATCTAACCATATGCATTGTCTGATTTCACAGAAGTTGGTGTGTATTCATTTCTTGAGTTGAATTGCATGGTATTTTCTGAAAAGAAACTGTATTATGGAGGTTTGAATGATTTGTAAATAATTGTCTGTCCCATTTCACTGGGCATGCTGTTAAGGGTTCTTCTACTTGCATACTTGAGAAGTCCTTGTTTCTTGGTCGTATCTTACCCAATCCTTATGTTGGAAGAAAAAGTGAGTGTGATGATGATGATTTGATGGAGTTATATTTTCATATAAATCTGCTCAATTGGTAGACTAGACATCCATACCAGAAACAGTTTATAAAGGTTAGTTATGGTTTGTCCACCTTAATTGGTGATTTTCTTCTTTCTTGAAGCGTATTTTCCATACCATAGCTTGTTGGGAAAATAAAACAGTAAAACAATACTTTGGCTCATTTGTCATTTCCATAGCTAATTTTATCGGATCCTGAGACACCTGATTTTACACCATCATAATGTAATTTTTAGTCATACTGTACCTACATTGATTGCTGTTGTTTCGTCTTAGAATATCGACTGTAGCATTTGACCAAGATTTTATTGATATAAATGACTTTTTATGCAATTGGAAGACTTATATCCTTATTTGGAACATTTGTCTCATTTTAGTAGCTGAGCAGCATTTCCATTTGTGGACATACAGTAATTCTTACATTTGAACAGTTCACAGCACTGTAAAATCAAGGGCCATACAGTATTTTTGTTTGCATAGGAGACATCATAGCATCTTCCTCAGCAATTTATTAAATATTTTCTAAGGGATCTTTGTATGTGGCATGTGTTAGGAGTGTAATGCTGTATGGTAGTGAGACCTGGGCAGTAAAGGAAGATGATATTTGCAGGCTCATACGTTCAGAAATGGCAGTGATTAGGTGGATGTGTGTGCATCCTTGTGTTTGAGGCTTGGGGGGGGCTAGGTTTATGATGGAAGTGATGAGAGGTAGGATGGGACTGGAGTGTATTGGTGTTGTGATGAGAGAGGATATTTGCAGGCTCAGACGTACAGAAATGGCAGTGATTAGGTGGATGTGCAATGCATCATTGTATTTGAGGCCTGGGGGCACTAGGTTTATGATGGAAGTGATGAGAGGTAGGATGGGACTGGAGTGTATTGGTATTGTGATGAGGAGAGATAGATTGAGCTTGTTTGGGCATGTGGAGAGGATGGAGGATGATAATTGGTGTATAAAGTGACAAGTGCAAACATTAGGGGTAGGGCTGCAAGAGGTCGACTGAAAAAGACGTGGGACGAGGTCACTGAGTGTGACCTCAGGACCAGAAATCAAGCAGCATGGAGAGCCACCATTAGATGACCATGGCTGATGCATGTAAGCATGTTGGAGCCTTTAAAAATGGAACGAAACAAAACAATTCCTTAATGTTGTCCCATGTGTTTTTTATATCTTTTTTGCCACACTCACAGGGGTTGTCAAATACAAGTGTAGTGTTTGTCGTGTCACGCCCACATTTACTCACTCACCGAGTTACTCAACTTTCTTGAAGAATGGAGTCCGGGCCTTGTGGGTGGAGGTTTAGGAAACCAGGTATCAGGCAAGGTGGGACCCCTGAGTCTTGACCCCCACAGGTGCAGCACCCCATGGGTGTCTCCCACCCATAACCATTAGGCACAACAATTTTTCATGTAGGAATAAGAAAATTTGCTTTGCTTGCACCAGGTTAGAAGCAAGGTGGAACCCCTGAGGGGTGCCCCATGTAAAGGGGCTGCTCCCAGTGGTCTCAGCTGGTTATACACAGCCGAAGATTTTAATTGAAGAACATGAAATTTTGCATACAAGAACATGAAATTTTGCCTGTTAATAGATGATCACTCCAACAACCCCCTCACAGGGGTGGGGGCCACTCCTGGGGGGGGGAGCCAGGCAAAGCCAATATGCACAGTCATAGTTTTTAACCTAGAAACACAAAATTTTGCATGTTGGTAGGTGTTTACCCAGGCTACATTTTAAGCTGGATGGGATCTCTGTTGACCACCTTCCATGGGAGGGGAAAGGCAGCCTCCAGGAGGGACGGTGCCATAGATTTTTACCTAAGAGCACGAAATTTTGCATAATGGTAGGTCTTTACTGGGGCTGTGTTTTAGGCGGATTGAGACTGTCCATTCACTCGATGTAGCACTACTCTCGGGTGCCTGCCCCTTCCTCTTTTCCACCTTTCCATCCTTCCTCTTCTATCTTTCTTTCCTTTATTCTTTCCTCATCCTGCCATTTGTGGGTGACTCTACACTGAGTGACAAGCCAAGTGGTCATAGTTTCTAACCTAGGAACACAAAATTTTGCATACCAGTAGACATTCACCCAGGCCATGTTTTAGGTATAGTGGAATCCTTGATGGCCACCTCCCATAGGGGCACTGCCCCAAGGAAGGACAGTATTGTAGTTTTACACAGGCACACAAAATTTTGCACAGTAGTAGACCTTCACCTGGATTAGAGGTTACTGAGTGTGGGACTCCTAAGGTTTGCTCCTCTTCCTTCCCATAAATAAGTATTTCTCTCACCTTACAATGTTGTAGGGGTGGGTTTAGTTATCAGAGGTGTCCTTTGTCTAATCAGCATCAGCATAGTTTGGATCAGCAGCATACATGAGTATACCAAAGTGTAAAAGGAAAAATAATTTGTTATTGAACAGGTGATATGAAGTTTCCTGTGCCAACAAGAATATGCCATCAAGATACACATCATCATAATCATGTATTGTTATTATTGCGCCTCTTTTTCCCATCCACCAGTGGGATGAGGTAGAGGCCAGGAAGCAAGGAAAAAGAAAAACATGACAGTGGGAGAACTAATCACCAGCATGCCCATTGAAATGGGCCACACACTCATTCACTCACAATTTTTCACCACCATTACCTCCACCACCGCTGCTGCACTGCCACCATCATCACTGTCGCTGCTGCCGCTGCTGCTGCCACCACTGCTGCTACTGCTCTGCCGTTGCTGCCATCATCGCTACCACCGCTGCCACCACCACTGCCATTTGTGAGTGAATGACAGTGTGGCCTATTTCACTGAGTGTGTTGGTGATTATGTCTCCCAATACAGTATCTTATAGTAGCAAGAACACACCACCAAGACACAGTTTACATCATGTTGTGAGGATATGCCTCCAAACAAACAAATAATATTTTGTAATGAGAATGTGCCACCAAAACCCACAGTTTATAATACCATGTATTTTTTCCACAGGTGAAGCTATCCCAGACCTCCTGGAGAGGATTGAACAGACGCAGCTACAAGATGATGTCACGTGGGAGTTCTAGCCCACCACAGTGTCTAGTCTTTAACACCTTCAGTACCATGGTAGTTTTTTACAATTTATTCTTGCTACCTCTTGATGAGTTTATTTGTCTCAGGAAAGACTTCTCTCATTCAAGTGATTAGCCCCTTCAGTCGGGTGCTGTATTTTCACTTAATTTTGCTATCTCCGGAAAGATTATTCAGTTTTGAATAGTTTTCCTGCTGGAGAGGTTAGATATGGCCTTCATTTACCCCTGACTACAAGAGGTCTAACCAGAGCTGAATTATATTGTCTGAAAATAGCAAGAAAAAATTAGTGAATACATTACATCACCAGATTCAAGGGGTTAATATAGGCTACATGTAACCTCTCCAGTTAGAAAAGTCTTTCAGATCAGAGTAAAATTATGTGGGAGTAGCAAGAAAAAATGGAAAAAAGGACATATGGTAATCACTCAGAAGTTAACAAACAAAATGATAAGCCTTTAAAAGTGCATGTTGTATCAACAAACATTGTTCAATGATAAATGAAGTGCAGGTATTTTATAAGCAAGATAGATCAAGATTATTTTTCATCCGTATCATCATCATCACAACGCTTATTCCCATAAGAATGATCGAGTAAGGTAGGCTCCAAAAGCAAAGAGAAAGCGTAAGAGTGGAAGAACTATCAACAGCATGCCAGTAAAATAGGTCACAATCATTTACACATCATTCAGGCCTTGGGAATCCTTCACTTCACAAGCATATCCATCACAAGCATAACCATCTGTACCTTTTTGTATTTTTGTTTATAGATGCACTTCACATACACTTGTCAGGTTATTTTTAATCTGATATATATTTTTTCTTCCTTTTTAAGGATCACTGAAAAGAAAATACTTTAGATATTTTATAACCTTGTTGTGTTGATAGTATCCTGGTATAGTTATATAGGGAATTGGCTTATCATTGAAATTTTCCAAAGCGTTTTGATAAGTTGCTGATCTCTGGGATTTACAGCAGAGAATTATATATATATACAGAATATATATATGTAAATTTTTTCATCTGAACTTTACCATATCCCTGTATACTGAAGATAGAATATTTTTGGAAGAATCATATCCACATAGGGAAGAGTTTGTTGAAAAGATACAGCAGCTGCAGCCCAAATTGGACCATCTTTTAAATATTGTTTATTATGAGGATACAGCAGCTTCAACCTGGTCATCCCTTTTCTGAATGCTGCTTATTATGAAGCTACAACAGCTTCAGCCCAACTTGGACCATCTTTTAAATGTTGCTTATTATGAAGGTTCAACAGCTTCAGCCTGACTTGGACCCTCTTTTGAATGTTGTTTAATGGGAAGAGTCAACAACTGTGACCTAACTTAGATATGAAGAGGGTCCAAAACAGAACAAAACTGTTCCATCCATCCATCCATGATCCAATCCTATGTTGCCCAACGAGGAGCGTAGGAACCTGGGGCTAGGCCAGTTGGTCCTGACATTTAAGATGAGAGTCATCAGCCTCACTCATCCCTGAGTGACATTACGTGTGCAGTAAACCCCAACCTCCCCTTGGATATAAACCTATACATGCTCAATCCATTTGAAGCACCTTAATTACCCACTAAACCACAAGGCTCCAAAATTTGGTTATGTGGTTACCACCCTGTGTAGTATATGGTTTCCTGGTGTACAGGAAACCATTTGGCTTGTCACTCAGTGTAGTCACCCATAGGCAGAAGGAAGAGGAAAGAATGAAGGAAAGAAAGACAGAAGAGGGAGTGTAAAGTTATACGTAGGCAGAAGGAAGAGGAAAGAATGAAGGAAAGAAAGACAGAAGAGGGAGTGTAAAGTCACACGTAGGCAGAAGGAAGAGGAATGAAGGAAAGAAAGACAGAAAAGGAAAGATGGAAGAGAGGAAAGGGCGGACACCCAAAGCAGCAGTATGTCGAGTAAGTGGATGGTGAGCGCCCCCACCTACCACAAAAAACTGTTGTATCTTCCTGATAAACATTTCCATATGTGATATAATTCTTTTGTTTGAACAATTCATGGCACTGTGATATCATGATGTATGGTACATATAATAGTTTTGTTCCTATACAAAGTGACTGACTTGCCTACAGCTGCACACTACAGGATATGCAGTATTACAATAGTCACATGGTTTCAGTACTTCAGCTGATCAGAAAGATGGACAGTGACAACAGTGGAAAGAAGAGAGCTATTGATACTTGACTACTAGATTTACTTTAGTTTTTGTTCTAGTTTTAATTTTATTCTTGCAGTGACCTTTGATAATATGCCAGCATGATCGAGAGAAGTGAAGTCAGTGAATGTACAGTGAGGTTGGATGAGGAGGAAATGGAAAATGTGAGTGCATTTAAGTACTTGGGTAGTGTGATGAGTAAGGATGGAAGTTTAGGGTGGAGTGTTTGAAAGGGTACAACAAGGAAAGAAAGTTGCTGGTTCCTTGAAAGCAGTGATAAGAAACAGGGAAGTGAGCATGGAAGTGAAGAAGCTACTACATGACAGTATTGTGATACCAACTCTAATGTGTGGAAGTGAAACTTGGACGTTGTTGGAGTGACAGAAGTCAGAGTGAGAGAAGTGGAAATTAGTTGTTGAGAGGAGCATGTGGAGTCACATGGAGAGACAGACTGACAAATGAGGAAATGAATGAGCGTTATGGCGTGGATGTGGACATGATAGGAAGCGTTAAGAGAAACACATTGAGATGGTTTGGCCATATGGAGAGTGAGAGACTGACAAGGAGAGTGTATGTGAGTGAGGTAGAGGGAGGGAGAGAGAGGGGGAGGCCAAGGATGAGATGGAGGGATGGAGTGGAGTGGTATATGAGAGAGGGGGGTGTGAGTTGGGAGCAGGGCAATGAAATGGCGGGGGACAGGGTGACATGGAGGAGTTTTGTTTGTGGCCACCCCTTACGGGATTAAGGCGTCTGGCAATAGATAGATCAGATACTATAATTAGTCAATTGGCCAGCATCCCACAGAAATTTTTAGCATTCCAGATGGAGAGATAGCAATTCTAGGCCAGGTTAGACTGGGCAGAATATAGGGAAGCATGTAATGGACCACTGTCTAGACAAGAGTATATATGATATATGCTTTACACTAACAAGCTAAAAGCCTGGAACATTCTGCTGCAAAGTAATTCTCTGTATGGCCCACAAGGAAACTTACATGCCCTTGATAGTGCTGATTTTAACACAGTATGATGACAGCTACAATTTGTCCACCTTAATGTATATTTCTTCCTTTTGCATGAACTGTGGCATTCCCATAGATCTTATTTATGATATGATTACTGTCACATTCTAGTGTTAATCTCTTGTTACAGCTCAGCATTCAGGATGGAGAAATGGCAATTTTAGGTCAAGGTAAAGTGGGTAGAGTTTAGCAATTGTGGATCAGTATGAGATGCAGGTGATATGCACTGTAACTGGTGACGTATGGTATTGCACCATGGCTTATGTTGCTATACGGTAGCAGTACGGTTGGTAGTAGTATGAGCAGATGACTTTATGCATGCTGTATGTAAGTCTTTATAGGGAGATGTATATAGAACCACTGAATGAATCGATGACAGTGACCATATATGATCTACATTGCATGATATTGGTCTTGTTAACTGGGTGTGTAAATGGTGAGAGCGTGTGTGTCTGGTGCCTGCTCTTGATCTGTCTCTGGTTATGATGACTGGCAATTTAGTCAGGTGTAGGTGTGTTGCACCTGTCATAAACTTGCAAGCATGAAAGCTTACTGCATTTTTACTTGTACTGCATCGGCACAGTGATATGGTAACTCCACAGCCCACTGTGTCAAGGAGCTATTAATCATCCTTATCATTTTACAAAAAGAAGGATCACACATCAGCTCCAATATGTCACATTTTGTGCATCTGATGGCTTAATAGTAAGGCTATGCCCTATTGTATAACTTTATACATACAGTAGCCCTGTGGGAAAAGCATGTGTGGGCATATCTTGAAAATGGTGGTGGTGGTGGGGGGGGAATGAAAGTCAACCCTCCCATACTACACCCTATTATTCTGAGCCAGTATTGTATAGTACTGTATCAGTCAGTGTCTTATATGAAAACTCTTCTAAACAGTGTCAACACTTATTGCACATCCCTTTGCACTGCACTGTTGATGCTTTATCTTAGTAACTGGGTCACCTCTGGATATGCATCTTTTCAGACATAATAGGCTTATGTTGATTTTTAATTGCTGTACATTTCCCTCAATCATCACCCATGGCTTACCATTTATGCATGGTGTATCTCACAATCTACTGCTTCCTTTGGGCATGCAGCTTTATATATAGAATAGGCTTATTGTAACCATGTCACATTTGGCTGTCCTACTTTACATACATAATGGGCTAGTGGTAAAGATCACGCCTATTTCTTTTTAAGTATCTAAGGCATTCCTGCATCCCCTCCCCCCATCACTAGTGCAAAGCAGCTTTTGGACACTTTAACATGCACTGTGTTGTTTTTTTGTCGTGCAGATTTACACACACAGTAGGCCAATTGATTTTCAAGGTCTTAGGTCCTCTAAACCCCTTCCCTCACACTCACACACACCACATATTGTGGAAGCTATATTTTGGTAACCAAGACACCTTTAGTCATTTAGCTTTGTTTTGTGTACACACATACTTGGTCTATGGTAAGGGCCCAGCCTGCTTTACGAATTTTAAGGATTCAGTGCGGTACACTGTCCAGTGAAACAATCATTGGAGTACATAATGATATTTTGCAGTCTGGAAATGCATTGAGTTTACAGCAAGAAGATGGGTATGATAAAGTTATGGGATGAACAGTTTTGTTGGATGAATTTCTACAATACGTTGGTGGGACTGCCCACTGTCCATTCACTAGGTGTTGTTCTGCCTTCAAGTGACTCCACACCAAGTGACAAGCCAAATGGATTCCATTAACCAAGAAAACCATTTACTGTACTACATTGGTAGGTAACTATTTAATCAACATTTAGATGCTTGGCAGCCTGTTGGGTTAAGGCACTCCAATGGGATATGACCCATAAAGGGTTTAAATCCAAGAGTTGGCTGGAGTTTATTTATAATGCTGCTAGGGGACTGGCATCTGATAATGTTGGCCTTAAATGTCTGGACTGGGCTGCCTATCCCTGGACCCCTAAGCTCCTGATGAGACAGTAAAGGTGTAATACCATAAGCAAGTCTGACAGTGAGAATCCATTACAGCTGGGTGATTGAAAGATAAGGTAAACTCAGATGGAAGTGGAGAGGAATGGTGGTGGAGTATATGAAGGAGGTTGGGTTATTGTTGGAGGTCCAGGGAAGGGGGGGAAGGGGAGGGAGAGTGGCTCATTACTGAATTCAGACAAAAATACTTGGAAGTTTATAAAATGCAGCCGAAAGTGAGAGAGAGAGGTTAGAAAGAAAAGATGAGAATGAAGGGGGGGGGAAGGAAGAGGTGATGAGAAAGAGGGAGAAGGAGTAAGGTGTCAGTGGTTTGTGTGTGTGTGTGTGTTTAACCCCTAAAGGTTGGTCCCCATTCTGGAACATGTGTCAGGGGGACATCGGTCCCCATTCTGGAATGTGTGTCATGAGGACGTCAGTCTCTGTTATGGAAAGTGTGTCATGGGGACGTCGGTCCCCATTCCAGAACGTTTAGCATTGTGCGCCATTAATTTAAACACGAGCACCATTGTATGAGTCACAACATCAACTAGGGAATCTGCCACGTCATACCCACCACCCAATGCATATCCTGCTCTACCCCTTGTAGTCTTGTGTCGACTGTGAACGATGGAGGAAGACGCTCTTGCCTTGCATTACATACACACAGTTCCTAGCACATCTCGTGGCATGCCATGAACTTCTACACCAAGAAAACACAGGACATTGTAACACCACTCATTTTAAAGCTCAAGAGTTCTTCTTTGCTGGGTATAAAGAATTTTATGATAGGTGTAATAGTTTTCATAGGTGTGATTTTTGAAAAATCACATTTTTTGCAAAAAAAATGCCCGCTCTCAAAGGTCGATTTTATAAACAATGCCTGACCCCAAGGGGTTAAAAGACTGGAGGTCATAGGCAAAGGGAAATACAGACAGAGGAAGACAGCTCCATAGTTGACATGTTGCACACATGAAGGACTGGGAGTATTGGTTAACTCATGCATTATTAGAGAGTTAAACAAAAAAGGGGTAATAGTTTAATACTAGACACGTGCAATGTGCTCACTGTAATGAAGGTGGGATGCAAGTGAAAAGTTCAGAAGAACAGCGACCATTGAAGTTGTGACAGGAAAGAGATAGGATGCAACAGTGTGGCAAAGAGAAAGGTTGAAGGTAGTCAATGAGAGAAGAGGCAAAATGGAAAATCCCAGTGGCCAGGCCCACCAGGGCGATTAAGGCGTGTCCCCCATGACCTCACAAAACCCAGGTCACCTCACCTGTCTCCAGTATCCAGCCCAGAGCCACTGGCCAGTCACCACACACTGTGCCTCCACAAATGAAGATCAGACACGTGCTCTGGACCCCTGCACAGGGGAACAAACATTGCCTGAGAGGAACATCACAACTGCTGTGTCTCAAGCAGAGGACTACATATACCTCCACCCTCGAGATAGTATACCACCCACACCAGGAACCAAACCGACCCATGCAGCACTGGACTTCACTCCAACACCTCACGCCAACCCACCAGACATCTACATCAGACACATACCACTTCCGGCCATGGGGATGTGACTTTTCCACCCGCGACGATGGTGAAATACCCACCCCAAGGGGAGACCACAGGGAGGAGCGTAAAGGGCCTGGACAAGGTGGGCTTACGTCCCCCGCCAGCATGCGCCCCTCTTCCCCTCAACGGAGCCCGCAGGAGGTACGCCACCTCGCCACACTGCTTTCAAGCCAGACCAGCACTCGCCAGGATCGGGGTGGGACTTGTTCCTTAACAGTCCCAGGTAAAACTGCGACGATGGCCACCGTCCTCATCGGGGAGAAGACGGCCACTGTACTCTTCTCATCTACCACCCCTTGCAGGACCATGGCGGCGTCCACTGTACCTGCTGGGGAGGGAATGGCCACCATCCTTCCCTCACCAGCAGCCTCCACTGGGAGCAGAACCGGAGTGACGGCCACCGTCCTCACCAGGGAGAGAACGGCTAGCGTCCTTCTCTCACCTGCTGTCCCAGGGCAAGGCAGAACTGCGGCGGTGTTCACTGTACCCATCGGGGAGGGAATGGCCACTGTCCTTCCCTCATCTGCTGCCTCTACAGGGAGCAGGACCACGGCGACGGCCACTGTCCTCGCCGGGGAGAGAATGGCCACCATCCTCTCACCTGTTGTCCCAGGGTCCAGCAGAACCACAGCTGTGCCCCCTGTGCTCGTCGGGGAGGGAACGGCCACCGTCCTTCCCTCGTATGCTACCTCTGCGACGCCCCTCAAGGGTAATGTCCCTTGCTCGCCTCGCCCCTCCAGAGGCCAAGTGAGACACCCCTCTCGCTCTTCCCACAGAGCTAGCCCCACAGTGGAGTTTCAGCTGGAGAGGATCTGGACCAGCCCTGTAGTGAGCCTGGAGATCCACTCACCGCAGCCAGCACCCCCACATCGCCCCTTGTTGTCGGACTCCTGGAGGAAGAGACACTGCAGGCAGCCCCTGACGGCCTCTCAACCCGAGTGAGGCTGCAGCCCCTGACGGCCTCTCAACCCGAGTGAGGCTGCAGCCCCCAGCCACCCAGGGGCGTCCCCAGGACTCCAGGTGAGACCTCCCTAGCCCCACAGACGAGCAGTCCTTCTCCAGGAGCAGGCGCAGGGACGCATGCTTGCTCGCCCTGTTCGGCCCCAGTACTGAGGGCCAACCTATCTACCAAGGCCCCATCAGGGAAAGGCCTCCCTCTACACTGCCTAGCAGCCCACCTTGGACGATCCAGCCCCTGATGGTGGTCCCGTCCCTCCTGCGAGAGAGCACGCCTGATGAGATCCTTCCCTCACATGGATGACACCTGCAGCTGCCCAGGCACTGGTAGCCCAACCTGGGTCCTCTGTGTCTCTGATAGTGTATTTGATCTTTACAGTATTGTGTCCAGCATTGTACAGTATATTGTTATGCTCTATGTTTTATGGCACGACTTCTTGCCCCCTAAGACAGGCACCAGCCTTGGATTCTTTATTTCAAGACCGGGCCAGAAAATATACCAAAGGAACAGGGCAAAAACACAGGCAAACCAGTATTACACATATATTAACATAGATCAACTGACACAATACAATACAGAGTATCACACGTGGCACTTACAGAATCCCATATGGTACGACTTAGGGCAACACAAATATAGCGGTATAACACCTTACGAATTATATGTCTGGTGCTCACTGTAAGTCCCGACTAAGGCAACACACACTGTTCAATATCTGTCCTGTGTTTCTGGGCCTCATGTATAGTTCGCTTGTGACACTGGGGAGCACTGAACCTTCACATTTATAGGGGCACTCTGGGAGTCACATGGGGGGTCATGAGTCACTTATGTTCACCAACAGGAGGATATGGGTCACTGGGGGCAATCGTTATAACACGGGGATAGATGGTGGTTGGTACAGGGGAGGGAGAGTTACGCAGGGAATACTTCACTGGGGGTTTTCAACAGAGGGACAATAACACTCACAGTTCTGGTGGGGACTTAAAACAGGGAACAGTGACACTGTTCTGGGACTTATCCCGGAAGGTTCAAGTGGTGGCACAGTGTAGGGGGGAGGCCGTCTGGGTGGTGTGCAGCTGCTTCATGACGTGGGCGAAGTGGTGTAGACGGAAGTCCACCTTGGGTCCTCCGGGTGGCGGCCTTGAGAGTCGGCGGGCCCTCGGGACTGAGGCTGAACAGGCCCAAGAGGCGGGTGGCCCTACGCCGGCCTCGGGACGTAGTCGGGGGTGCAGTGGGCAGCTTCGGGCTGGGTGGAGCCCGGGGTTGGCGGCGTGCCCCTCGGTGGCTGGGGGCTGCGGTCTCGCCAGGGAGAGGAGGCCATCAGGGGTCGCCTGTGGCTGCGGCATCCCTGGGAGTCCATCAGCATCTGGGCATGTAGAGGGGACGGCTGGATGGACAGGACGCCCACGACTGGTCCACTCCACACGTCCTGCCACGACGTACCTGCTGGGGAGCAGTCTCTGCCCCAAACAGTATGGGGGGGAGGAGGAGGAGCATTTCACTCAGCCACAGGAGGGGTGGACCCATCCAGAGACTTGCTTCTCTACGGAAGCCTCTGGCCTAGTGGAGGAGGGAGAACCGGCGGTCGCTCCCTCTACTGGGCAGGTCTGACGGACCCTACTGGAACTCCAAGCCGGGACGAAGGAGGAGATTTTGAGGAAGCTCCTCTGGCCTGGCAAGTCCAGCAGACATTGCCCAGGCTCCCGGGTTGGGGAGTGGAGCAAGGAGATCCGGCAGACCCTCCTCCCACCCGGTAAGTCCGGCGGACATTACCAGGGCACCACTCGTCCCGGGGGCAGCAGGAGGGAGAGGTCCGGCGGACGCTCTCAACTGAGCATGTCCGGTGGATGCTACCATGCTCCCACTGCCGGGGGAGAGTCACAGCTGCAGAGTACCCGGTGGGTGGCTCCACTATGGCAGGTCCGGCGGACACTACCAAGGCTCTGCTCCCTTCCCTGGGACGGGCAGGAGAGGTCCAGCAGGCACTCTCACAGCGGCTAGTCCGGCAGACGTAACCGTGCCTCTGCTCCCGAAGGTGGATGGCAGAAGAGGGAGAACCGGCGGTCGCTCCCTCTGCAGCAAATTTGGCGGTTGTTGCTGCGCCGCTGCTCCCCTGGAGTACTGTAGGACTGGGAAGACCGGCAGTCACTCCCCCTCTGCTTTCAGGTCCAGCAGGATCTGCCAAGGGCCTACATGGGACTGCTTGAGAGAAAATCCCATCCCGAGTCTGGCAATGGCTGCTACAACCGAAGAGTAACTTCCCTGGACTGCTACCTTGGTTTGGTCCAGTTGTGGGGAGGAGGGGTGTATGGGACAAGGTGACGTGGGCCGGTGTGGCCCGGAAGGTAGAGTCACCTGCCCTGTGTCCTCTTGTAGGGTGGTTGTCACCTGCCCGTCATCTTGGTGGGTGGGGGTGTCGTCGTCGGGGTGCATTTTACATATCTTTGTGGTAATATATGTGTAAGGTTGGTTGGCCCGAGTTTTTATGCCCTGTTCCTCAAGTTGCATGCTCTAGACCCGGTCCTGAAGGGAACCCCAGACCCGTCGCTCATGCACAGACAACAAGGAGTTGAGCTCTGAACACGTAGCATAACAGAAACATAATGATCCAGCCTAACCTAGCCTGTTCTAACTAGGGGGCTTTGCCCCCCCCGATCTCCCTAATTTTAACCATCTAGGACTGTCTCTTAACCTAGCCTTAGAGTCCCCTAATACTTAGCAGGACAAATCCCAGTTGTCCTAACATACCAAACATACCTTCTAACCCATCATAACCTGAGATTTTTACTCCAACCTAATTTAACATATCTTAGTCAACTGAAATAATTCTAATCTAACCGGTAGAGAATTTGAAATTATATACACTAAAAGTAAGACGTGCATTTGGAGTTTGGAANCATCTAGGATTGTCTCTTAACCTAGCCTTAGAGTCCCCTAATACTTAGCAGGACAAATCCCAGTTGTCCTAACTTACCAAACATACCTTCTAACCCATCATAACCTGAGTTTTTTACTCCAACCTAATTTAACATATCTTAGTCAACTGAAATAATTCTAATCTAACCGGTAGAGAATTTGAAATTATATACACTAAAAGTAAGACGTGCATTTGGAGTTTGGAAGCAGGTTTTGCCCTTGGTGGTAATTTCATCCTGGTAACGGTTTGTGATATAAAAAAGATCTTGGCGTATTTCACAGGTAAAATGTCTAAAATGCCATGTATCTATGGTAATCTACGAAGCACAATGAGTAATTTAAATTCAATAGGAAATAAGGATAGACCGCGCCCGTAAGACTACAGTGACGCAGCATGTTCTTAACCCATCACGTCCCGACCGATTTCCTACGAGCATTTTCGGATTTTTTTTTTTTTTTTTGGCTCAAACCTTCGCTTTTGGTGAGAAACATCGAAAATTCATAGAGAAATCGCCCTCCTGAGGTTATAAATGATGTTACAGGTGTTGAGTCAGCCTAACTTTTCGTTCTCACTCAGGGTATATGGCCTAAAAGAAAACGAACTATGGGAGGGTAAACTAATTCAAGCCACTTTTAATTACGTATTTATTTATTTTTTGGTACGATTTTTTTTTGTGAAGTACAAGACTATATTGGTTTTCACACAATTATAGAGGCAATAGAAGCATTGTTCATTCACCAAACACATTACATATGGCACCTTCCTTTACGACATTACCACATCATCACTTCTGTTTATTTCTTGCTCTAGCTTCTTTATTTCTTTGTTATTCACCTCAGGAATCACTTTCACCGTGAATTTCGTCATTGGAGAGACCGTGGGGCAACACATCTTTACTGGCCAGGTCACTACTAACAGGTGAATTGCCGAGTGTGGGAGGGAGGGGAGTCAGGTGGGGCCAGGCAGTATCTCCGCTTGACAGCAGATAGAGGAAGGTCTCCCACGTTTGCCTACCAAAAATCACCCATGAAACTTGAAAATTGTGCAAATTATGAACCTTACAATTGCGCGACGTACCTGTACGTTGATGGGTCTTTCTGTGACAAAACGTTGCAACGTACCCATATGTTGACGGGACTCCTTGGGTTAAGGAAATATTTGGTGTACGTTTACTTTAAGCAGCAGAAGAGCCTTACTAATTCAGTTGCTATTATTTCAGTGTGTTTTCTGTATTATTCTGTTTTCATGGTGGTAAAAATTGTTTTCTGCTGACTTTTCCCCTTGTTGTTACCATCATTGTTATGCTGCGTGTTCAGAGCTTAACTCCTTGTTCTCTGTAAACGAGCACTGGGTCTGGGGTTCCCTGCAAGACCGGGTCTAGAACATGCGACTAGAGGAACGGCATAAAAACTCAGGCTGCCCAGCCTTATATGTGTATTACCACAAAGAGTTACAGTGCTATACACAGTACAATACACAGATCAACACGCTATCTGATACACATGGGATCCGGCCTGGGCTGCTAGTGGCTGGGTAGCTACAGGTGTCATCCAGATGTGGAGGGGGCCCATCAGACATGCTCTCCCATAGGAAGCACGGGACCACCGTCCGGGGCCAGGTCATCGAAGGTGGGCTGCTGGGCGGTGTAGAGAAAGGCCCTTTCCTGGTGGGGTCTCTGGGAGTGGCTCGGCCCTCGGGACTGGGGCTGAACAGGGAGAGCAGGCGCACTTCTCTGTGCCTACTCCTGGGGAGGGCTTGTCGGTGGTGAGGCTGGGGAGGTCTTGCCCTGGGGTCTTGGGGCCGCCCCTGGGTGGCTGGGGGCTGCTGCTTCTCTTGGGTCGTGAGACTGCCAGGGACTGCCTGTGGTGTCTCCTCTTCTCGGAGTCCAACAGCGAGGGGCGACGTGGGGGCATTGCCTGAAGAGAGTGAATCCCCAGGCTCAGGATGGGACCACCCCAGATCCTCTCTAGCTGTGCCTCCACTGGCTCTCTGGCTCTGTAGGGAGAGAGAGAGACTGCAGATGAGGAGCATAATGGGGCTGTTCCCTCCCCAGCACGTACAGTGGCTGTCGCTTGCGTTCTGCTTGTGCCGGTGGGCGCGGCAGACTCTTTCCCGGTGCGTACAGTGGCCATCACTGTGGTTCTGCCTTGTCCTGGGGCAACAGGTGAGGGATGTACAGTGGCCGTCGCCGAGGTCCTGCACCCAGTAGAGGCTGCAGACGGGGGACATACAGTTGCTGTTCCCTCCCCAGCACGTACAGTGGCCGTCCCCTGGGTTCTGCTTGTGCCAGCGCGACAGATTCTTCCCCAGTGCATGCAGTGGCCGTCACCGTGGTTCTGCCTTGCCCTGGGACAACAGGCGAGGGATGTACAGTGGTCGTTCCCTCTTCAGCATGTACAGTGGCTGTCGCCAAGGTCCTGCTCCTATTGGGGACTGCAGCTGAGGGACATACAGTGGCTGTTCCCTCCCTAGCACGTACAGTGGCTGTCACCTGGGTTCTGCATGGGGTGTCAATATGTGAGAGATATACAGTGGCTGTTCTCTCCCCGGTGCGTACAGTGGCCGTCGCCTGGTTTCTACCTAGGACTGTTGAATAACAAGTCCTACCCCGATCTTGGAGAGTGCTGGTCTGGCCCGAGAGTGGGGCAGTGGGTCTGTGTATCTCCCGCAGGGTCTGTTGAGGGGAAGAGGGGTGCATGGTGGCGAGGGATTAAGCCCGTCTGGCCCGGGCTCTTTACATGCCTCCCTGTGGTCCCTCCTCTGGGTGGGTGTTTCATCATCCCCGTGCGCATCCCTGTGGTCTCCCATTGGGCTGGGTATTTCAGTCATGTTCCTTATGCCTCACCAACGTTTGAAAGGGATACTTGCTATTTGCTAAAACTTACTCAAATCTTGACAGTTAGGTTAGGTTAGATTATGTTGCTTTGTTAGGTTAGAGGATGTTGCTTGGTTAGGTTAGGTTAAATTACTAGGTGAGGTAGTTAAAACTTACTCAAATCTTGATTAAGTTAGGTTAGCCTAGATTAGATTATGTTGCTAGGTTAGGTTTAATTGCTCAGGTAGGTTTATAAGGAAGAAACAGATGAAACAGCAGAAGGAACATGGCAAAAAATAGTAGGGAAAGATTTTCAGTGTGAAACATTCAGTTACCTGTTATGCTATGCGTTCAAAATTCAACTACCATACTTGTCCTTTAATCATGTGTGACTGAATCAGGGTTTGTTCTAGACCGGGTCTAGTGCATACACCTAGAGGAACAGGGCATAAAAACTCTGGTCAACCAACCTTACACGTTTATTACCTTATATTCAACACAATACTGAACAAAATAAGAATATAATATTCACACAATATGCTATACCAATTGCAGTTACAATCAAGACAGGAGGACTCTGGCTTGGGCTGCTGAAGACTTGGGTGGCTTACAGATGTCAGCCAGGTGTGGGAGGGGTTTCGTCAGAAGTGCCCTCTTGCAGGAGGCACGGGATCACTGCCAGGGGCCGGGTCATCCGGATTGGGTCGCTGGGTGGCGTGGAGAGGGGCCCTTCCTCTATGGGGCGTGGGGTGGGGCTGAATAAGGCAAGCAGGAGCTTGCTTGCGCCCGCTCCTGGAGGTGGATCACCGGCCAGTGGGGCTGGGGAGGTCATGTCCCAGGGTCCTGGGGATGCCCCTGGGGTCCGAGGGCTGCGGTCTTCCTCAGGCCGGGTCACCATCAGGTGTTGCCTGCGGCATCCCTTCCTCCGGGAGTCTGACAGTGGGGGATGTCCTCAGGGCGCTGGCTGTAGGGCATGGATCCCCAGACTCACGTCGGGGTCTTGCCAGATCTCCTCCAGCTGCAACTCCTCCTGGGAACTGCCTCTGTGGGGAGAGAGAGAAGGGTGTCCCACTCGGCCTCTGGAGGGGTGAGGCAAGCAAGGGACGTCCTCTGTAGGGGAAGTCACAGGGGTAGAAGATGAGGGATGGATGGTGGCCAATCCCTCCCTGGCGCAGACGGTGGCCGTTGCCGCGGTTCCTCTAGTCCCTGGGACAGCACAGCCCGAGAAGAGTGGACGGCGGCAGTCTCTTCCCCGGTGCGGATGGTGGCTGTCACCACGGTCCTGCTCCCAGTGGAGGTTCCTTCTTGAGGGGCATCACAGGGGATAGTGGATGAGGGACAGAGGGTGGCCGTTTCCTCCCCGGCGTGGACAGTGGCCGTCGCTATGGCTCCTCTAGGACAGCATGGTGGTCCTGCTCCCTGTGGAGGTGGCAGATGAAGGACGGACAGTGGTCGATCCTTCACTGGTGCGGACGGTGGCTGTTGCCACAGTTCTGCCTTTTTCTGGCGTTGCAGCCAAGAGGCGTATGGTGGCTGTCCTCTCCCCGACGCGGATGGTGGCCGTTGCAGCCAAGAGGCGTATGGTGGCAGACGCCTATGGTGGCTGTCCTCTCCCCGACATGGATGGTGGCCATCGTCGTGGTGCTGCTCGCAGGAGTGGCTGCAGGTGAAGAGCGGACGGTGGCCATCTCTTACCGGGTGCGGATGGTGGCTGTCACCATGGTCCTGCAGAGAGTAACAGCTGAAAAGCTGACAGTGGCCGTCTCTTCCCTGGTGTGGATGGTGGCCGTCACCACAGTGCTGTCTGGGGCTGCAGTAATACGAGCCCCACCCCGATCCTGGCGAGTGCTTTTTTTTTTTTTTTTTTTTTTAATTCGCTACACTGGTGTGGCACGGGCTCAGGGTGGAGAGCCCGTCAGAGGAGTGCAGTAGTGCTGGCCCGGCGGGAGACTAGTTTGCCGGGACTGCGTTCCCTGGGTGGTGTTGGTTGAGCGTAAGAGGGGCGCAAGGTAGTGGGGGACGTAGGCCTGTCTAGACCAGGGCCTCCGCACGTCCTATGTGCCTCCCTGTGGTCTCCTCCTGGGGTGGGTATTTCGTCACCCTGTCCGTTGCCCCTCCGTGGGGTGGGTGTTGCGCCACCCCTACAGTGGTCTCCCGTCGGGGTGGGCATTTCATCACCACTCCAAAAACCAGAAATATATAAAATATGCAGGATTTGGTAAGGTGCTTCTGCAGCATAATGTAAAGCTAGCTTATGTTTACCTTAACATTTTATTCTCAGACAAAAAAATATTAAAGAGAACAAACAAAATATACCTACTTTGCCATATTAAAGAAAGCAATCTGAACTCCCCACCCCCCCACCCCCGGCTACGTGTTTACTGCCAATCCTGCCGACTGGACATGTCATCAGTACACCAAACAGACTAAAGTGTAAACAATTTAACAAACAAACAGCATGGGAAGCCTAAGCGTAGGATCGTTTTAACCTAACTGGAAGCTTAACCCTTCAGACTCCCCCAAATGATTATAACGTATTTCACACCGTGCAAATTGAAACGTGCCTTAGGCAAAACTTGCACCAAAACAGGATCGTGCGTTAAGAGCGTTAGGTATTCCTGGCGCGTTTGGTTGTCATCAGACAAGGGATGGCGTAGGCCTATTTTGGCGAAGTCAGTGGGATCAGATTAGGATCGCTGATCCAGAAGGGTCACACCAAAACAGTCCAGCACTCTCAGATCGGCTTGTCCTGTTGCCGTGGCGACATCCCACTGCCCCACCTGATCGTAAACAAAACGATGCATCATGGCTGTTGCAAGTTCAAACGGATGACTTAGCAGTAACTCTGCCCTCATTTTCAAATACAGTCCCATTACTGATGAAACCAGACACAGCTGAGCCCCTTATACCCACCTTAGTAACTGGCAGCATTATTTTATCAGTATATTATTAAAAAAAAAAAAAGTAAATACGGCACTTACAATGTAGGAGATGACGCTATATTTGTTTTGGTGTGACGTCACAATCCAGGATCGCCCAGTTCAGTCCACCTCGGAGAGATGGATGGCTTCAGATCGATCTGGGATCATCTTTCACTCGAATCCAGGACCAGGACTGTGCCTCGCCAAAACAGGATCAGCTGTCGGGATCCACTTTATCTCGATCCGGGATTAAACTTTCGTCAAAACGTGCCTTTAGAGAGCCACAGGGTCTCTAACGAAGGTAGGTGGGATCATTGTATGAAGTTCATAGAACTTACAGCTAATACAGTACTGTATTTGGTTTAGGAAAGCAGGAGTAACCCTTTCATGGACGGGACAGCTGTAGTAATATTCTTTCCAACGAACGCCGAATAATATTCAGCTGAGAGTGAGTAGAGGAGGAGTGTTATATTGCCACCATTAACCTCCTAATGACAGCTGATTATAGTATTCTAATCCAGCAGACGCTAGATGATTTCATTCAGTTGAGTGTGCGTCACAGAAGGCTGGGAGTGTTCAAATTCCCGTGTTTTATCTTCGACACGATGACGTCATTTTACGATACTGTGGCTAAAGCGAGACGATTCTAGCAAACTGGAGAGGGTTAATGAATTGTTGGGCAAATAATCGGTTCTAAGGCTCTTATTACTCACTCAGTTAAATAAAATTGTCTAACTTCATATGGAATATAATACAGTACTAGAGCAGTCCCAGTCCTGAGAAAATCAAGGCCTCGATCGGTGTTGCTCCCTGTTCCCTGCTCCTGCTCACTCTCCCAGTTCATCACGTATTGGTCATGTGTGAATCTTGTCCCTGTCTTGTTCCTGACCATTTCCTTCCATGCTCCCGTCCCCTCCTCCCTCACCAATTAGTCTACTTTGCTTCGTTACCTGAGACCCAGCCCTCCTCTTTGATAAACCCCCATTCTCTCTCTCTCTCTCTCTCTCTCTCTCTCTCTCTCTCTTGTGGGTCGCCATGGCCAGAGAGTTTAGTTTTGGTGGGTGCCAACCAGTGTTGGACTGCAAGGAAATGAATTTGAGATGAGGCAGCAAGGTCAGCAACTATCCTTGATGCCTTTATCAAACCTCTTTCGTACAGGAACTACTTTCCTGTGATTAAGGCCTGTCAGCGTGATTAAGATCTGTCAGCATGCCTGGGATACACTTATTGTTCAAAACAAACTAAGGGAGGTGATGGTGGTAGTTGGTCCATGGACCTATATAGACATGCCCCGTCAGTAAGAAGTTGCCGTGACCCGTCTACGGATTGGTCATATACTCCTGATGCATTGCCATCATCTTGAGGGAAGACTCCTGCATATTGTGAAAGCAGTCTGGTCCCACTGACTGTGTGGCACTTCATACTTGAGTATCCCAGTCTAGGGGGGGTGCTGGCCGTCGATGTAGAGGAGGCATGTATGACGAG
>JAGKTI010008165.1:0-34434 GCA_018397915.1 Birgus latro | reverse complement strand
CTGACAACCCCGATTTGTTGCGTGTCGGGACGGGCGGCGAGTAGGTGGCGTATGAGTTGGACGTCGCAGTCCAAATTTCCTGTCGGGTCATGGATGGTGAAATGTTCCTTGACCATGCCCGGCAGGACTCTAAGGAGAGTATTAAATATGTGTTCATCCTGGGTAGTTACTTGAGCATCCGGGTATGTGGCGGTGACGAGTTGCCTAGCTTGGACCAGGGTACTGTCCAGGTCTCCGTCACATCTGAGGGCATCTAGTTGCGACACTGCGACAACTTTTCCCAATGACGGGGTAATGGCGTCTACAACAATTTCTTTAAATCTAGCCCATGTGAGGTCTGGGACTATCTTTGGTGCAATGTTAGCTACCGCCTTTCCCAAGTAAGGTAGAGTGACCACATTCTTTTGATTATCTTCTTCAAAACCAATGTCTAGCAATGGCTTGACCATTTGCAAATAAGTGGAAATGTCATATTGTTCTGGGTCAAATTTTGGTAGGGGTACATGTGTTTTGGCTGCCTTTTTCACACCTATTCCAGTCCTTTTTAACGTCCGGGTCAAGAACCACCGCCAGCCACCAGTGTTATGCTACGTATTTGTGGGACGGTTTCTCGCCCTCAAATACGCAGGCTAAAGTGGGTCCCTGTTCTAGACCAGGAGGTAACTCCTAAAAGCAGGACTGGACACAAAAACAAGGCAGTGGATATCACACATGTATTCTACACATAAGACACAGGACAATACATCATAGGTATTACAAAGGATTGCCGGGGGAGGGGGGGGGCAAATGTGAACACTGTACACAATTGCTATCTGTCACTTTACCTTTCTTGTTTAAGTATTTTTTTTTTTTTTTTTTATGCATGGAAGAAGGAACCAAAGGCCACGGGCCTGCATACTGTTCCTTCCAAGAAAAAACAAAAACAGTACAAAAGAGAGCCAAATTCAAGATCCGTTCAATTCGAGATGCCTGGACACACTGCGTTTGAAAGACTGGAGATCATAGGAAGTAGGAAATACAGACATAGGAAGACAGTTCCAGAGTTGACCAGTTGCATAAATAAAAGACTGGGAGTAACGGTTAACTCTTGCATTAGAGAGTTGGACAGAAAAGGGATGAGAGTTTATTGCTAGACGGGTACTACGTGCCCGTCGTAGAGGTGGAGGGATGCAAGCAGACAGTTCAGAGGAACAGTGACCATTGAAGTAGCGATAGAAGAGAGATAAAGATGCAACAGCGCGGCGAAGAGACAACAGCCGAAGGGAACCAGCAAGAGGAGGAGAGCCAACGAGACGACACTCGTGTGACATACAACACATTTATATCTTCGGACACAGGAATGGCTTTGACACAATCTCTAAAACCCGTATAGCACTGGACGGCACTGTATACATGTATATCTTACTTTACACCTGTGACTCAGGCAATTGGCGGCTGGGCGTCTATCACGGGTAGGGTCGCGCATAGAGGTATTTAACAGAGGGGGGACTGTGGTACTCGGTATGCCCGGGTTGGCCACGCGGCTAGGACAAGGGGCTGATGCAGATTTAACTGAACATAGGGGAGGGGGAGTGTAAACGCCGGCACAAGACACAAGGGTACACAGGGGGGAGGTCTAGGTTGTCACTGAGATGGCAACGGGACTCTACCTTTCAATATAGGTCCGGCCTCGTTCTATCTACCGGCACGTCCAATCTTATTCGGGGTTCCTGGTCACTTCACTTGAGGACACACGGTAGGGAATCACTCGTAAGATCCTGCAGATGCACACTAGAACTGAGCTTACGGGTACACACACATATATATCGGTAGTCCACTCACTTGGGTGACACTGATGGGCCCAGGGTGATTCCTCCGTCAGGAGGAAGCAGGGGCGGAGTGGCGTGCTCCTGGGCAGGGTCCCACGCGGGGCTGTGGGGCTAAGGGCTCGGCCCGAAGATAGCTAGGAGCCGGGCCTGACGTCGAATCTGGGAGCGTCGTCGGGAGACCTCGTCCACTGGTAGGTTGCGCCCGGGTGTGTCGGGCAACTCCTGGGGCGGCAGGGGACCTAGGGAACCCGGGGTGGCTGGGCTGCGGCAACGGTTCGAGGGCGGTGGCGCCGTCAGGGATGCCCCACGGGAAGCTGGGCCCGGGGGAGTGGTGGACGGGGCCCGCCAGCGGCTTCGGGGTCTGCAGGGGCTCTGGTCCGGCGGCTGGTCACCCAGATGTAGTCGCAGGGAACCAAGGTCCTGGGCGAGACTCTGCCACGTCTCGGGTGTGGGGCCTTCTACAACGGCTGGTGCTCCCGTAGGAGGAGAGCAGACTATGCCCAGCTCTACTCTGAACCCGACGTGACTTGTGGCCAACGCCTGGTGGGTTATGGGGAGAGCAGTCTCCTGGCGGCTTGTGGCCTGCTCTGTATTGGGCCTGTTCTCCTAGCGGCTTGTGGCCTGCTCTGTGCTGGGCCAAGCGTGACTCGTGGCCAACGCCTGTGGGGCCATAGGGATAGCTGCCTGGCGGCTTGTGGCCTGCACTGCACTAGGTCTAGTCTCTTGGCGGCTTGTGGCCTGCACTGTATTTTGTCTGCCGTGACTCGCGGTCCACGCCGAGAGGGCACAGGGAGAGACAGTTTCCTGGCGGCTTGTGGCCTGCTCTGTACTGGGCCAAGCGTGACCCGTGGCCAACGTCTGTGAGGCTGTAGGGGTAGCTGTCTGGTGGCTTGTGGCCTGCACTGCACTAGGTCTAGTTTCTGGGCGGCGTGTGGCCTGCACTGTAGTTTGTCTGGCGTGACTCGCGGTCAACGCCGAGAGGGCACAGGGAGAGACAGTTTCCTGGTGGCTTGTGGCCTGCTATGTACTGGGCCACTTCTCCTGGCAGCTTGCGGCCTGCTCTGTATTGGGCCAAGCGTAACTCGTGGCCAACGCCTGTGAGGGGCCCAGGTGCCCGCTCTGTATTGGGTCAAGCGTAACTTGTGGCCAACGCCTGTGAGTCCGTAGGGATAGCTACCTGGCGGCTTGTGGCCTGCACTGTACTAGGTCTAGGTTCTTGGCAGCTTGTGGCCTGCACTATACTAGGTCTAGGTTCTTGGCAGCTTGTGGCCTGTACTGTACTTTGTCTGGCGTGACTCGCGTTCAACGCCGAGAGGGCACAGGGACAGACAGTTTCCTAGCGGCTTGTGCCCTGCACGGTGCTGGGTCTGGTGTGGCTCATGGCTGGCGTCGAGAGAGCACAGGGGGAGATGGTTCCCTGGCGGCTTGTGGCCTGCACCGTGTTGGGTCTACTTCCCTGGCGACTCATGGCCTGCCCTGTGTTCGACCTGGTTACCAGGCGGCTTGTGGCCTGCACTGTGTTGGGCCCCTTTCCCTGGCGGCTTATGGCCTGCACTATGTTGGGCCGGACGTGGCTCGTGGCTAACGCCGAGGAGGTGAGCTCTGGGACGGCTGTGGCCTGTGTCAATGAGCTTCTATCACTAGCAGCTGAGGGACGGACTATGGCCAATCCTGCCTCATGCCCGGTATGGAGTGTAGCCGGTACCGCGGTGCCGCTCTTGGGGGAATGCCTACAGGAGACGCGCCGACACGCGTCCGTGTCGGGGCTCTGTGGCGGGGAGACAGCTGGGGAGCGGACAATCGTCAACTCTGCCCCGTACCCGGTACGAACTCAGTCAGTACCGCGGCGCTGTGTGGAGTTGCAAACTCCACCCCTTACCTGCAGAGCTGTGTTCCGGCTGGAGACAAGGTGCTGGCGACTGCTACCTTTCCGGGCCCTCATCTGAGCACAAGAGGGGCGCCGGGGAGTCGGACAGATAGGTCGTTCCTGCTCCCAGCCACGCTGCGCTGGCGGTAATCTCCCGGTGATCTTGGGGGGGTTTTGGGGAGCTGGTGTCGTCTGCTCCGCTGGCCGGGTGGTTGGTGGCTCTAACCCCTAACTCCTGTATTTCAGTTAGAATGACTGAATTAACTACTTTTTTGGTGAACTTAGCTTTTTCCCATGGATTATGATGTGTTTGAAGCGATTGTGTTGTTCATTTATGTCGGAAAATCACTGGTTCTGCTTTCCTCTCGGGTTTTGAGGGGGGGGATGTCTAAAAAACGAGTTATTTTCTATAAAAATGAACATCAAAATTGCTTGTAACACATCAAAATCCATGGGAAAAAGCTAAGTTCACCAAAAAATATGGGTTGACTGTTGATCTTCATAATTACCCACACTAATTAAGCTTCATGAATGGAGTAATTAATGGCAAATGTAATTTAATGTGGACAAGCGTCATGTAACTAAGTTTGGTAAAAGTGAGAAAAGACCAGATTGGGATTACAAGTCAGGAAGATCAACCACACACATATCAGAAAGGGAGAAGGACCTATATAGGAGTGATTTTCAGTAACAGACTTGTTATGCTACGTATTTGTGGGTCGGTTTCTCGCCCTCAAATACGCAGGCTATAGCGGGTCCCTATTCTAGACCGGGAGGTAACTCCAAAGAGTAGGACTGGACACAAAAACTAGGCAGTAAGTATTACATACATGTATTCCAGATATTTCCCAAAGAACAATAGTACATCACAATATATCACAATTGGGTTGATCGATGATGATGATGATGATAAGATTCGCCACACTGGTGTGGCACTGGGTTGGTCGGGGGTAGGTTAACTCTGTACACAAATGGAGTCTGTCACTATACCTTCTGGTAGAGGTATGGTACTATTTACCCGACACTTATGGCACATAAATATACTTATAATTTAGGACACAGGAATGAATTTACCATAATTTGCTAAATCCGTATAGCACTGGACGGCACTGTATATGAGTTACGTTAAAACCTGTGTCACAGGTACCTGGTGGCCGGAAGTCTATCTCAGGTAGTGTTGCCCGTAGTGATCACTGGCGGGGGGGACTGTGGCATTTTGGTATATCCTGACTAATGTGTCTGGACACGGGGGTGAGTGAAGATTTAATGCACAAAGGGGAGGGAGAGTGTAAATAACAAGGGAATGACACAAACGACACAGTAGGAATATTCTGCTGGTCACAAAGACTGTCCGAGACAATGGGACTCTACCCGAGATATAGGTCAGGCCACGTTCTAGCTATTAGGCTCGTCCAATCTTATATTCTGGGTTCCTGGTCACTTAAACTCGAGAATACACTGTAGGGGATCACTCGTGATGTATTCGTTGATGCACACAAATATATGGATCGAAAGAGCACACACATATGTAAAGTCCACTCACTTGGTTACCACTGGTGGGCTCTAGGTTGATTCCTCCATCCGGAGGAAGGGCAGATGGCGCGCCCCTGGACAGGGCCCCACACGTAGTCGTGGGGCTAGGGGCTTGGCCTGAAGAGAGCCAGGAGACGGGCCTGTCATCGGGTCTGAGAGAGACTCAGGGAGACCTCGTCCACAGGTAAGCCGCGCCCTGGTGTTGTGGGCAACTCCTGGGGCAAATGGGGACCCAGGACACTGGAACCCGGGGCGACTGGACTGCGGCAACTGCTAGATGGCAATGTCGCCGACAGGGTCACCTCACGGGAACCTCGGGCCGGGGGAGTAGTGGACAGGGCCCGTCGTTGGCTGCGAGGTCTGCAGGGGCTCTGGTTCAGCCACTGTTCACCCTGGTGGAGTTGTAGGGAACCAAGGCCTTGTGCAAGGCCTTGCCATGCCTCGGGTGAAGGGTCCTCTCCGGCTGCAGGTCCTCCTGTAGGAGGGAAGCTGACGGTGGCCTGCTTTACACCTGGCCCGATGTGACTTATGGCCAATGTTGTGGTAGCACAGGGGGCATCAGCTTCAAGGCGGCAAGTGGCCTGCTCTGCCTTTGGCCTGACGTGACTTATGGCCGACGTCTGGGTTGCACAGGGGATGACAGCTTCAGTGCAGCTGATGGCCTGCTCTACCTCTGGCCTGGCGTGACTTGTGGCCGACGCCTGGGTTGCACAGGGGATGACAGCTTTCGTGCGGCTGATGGCCTGCTACTACCTCTGGCCTGGCGTGACTTATGGCCGACGCCTGGGTTGCACAGGGGATGACAGCTTCCGTGCGGCTAATGGTCTGCTCTACCTCCGGCCTGGCATGACTTATGGCCGACGCCTGGGTTGCAAAGGGGACCACAGCTTCCATGAGGCTAATGGCCTGCCTTACCTCTGGCCCGACGTGACTTATGGCCGACGCCAGAAAGGCACAGGAGGTGGGAGCTCTGGTGCGGGTAATGGCCCGTACCGGTGAGCTGGGAACACTAGCAGCAGAGGGACGGACTGTGGCCGATCCTGCCTCGTGCCCAGTACGGCTTATGGCCAGTACTGCGGTGCCACTCTGGGGGGAACGCCTACAGGAGACGGACAACTTATGGCCAGTCCTGCCCGGCCGACACGCGTCTGTGTCGCGGCCCTGTGGCGGGGATGCAGCTGGGGAACGGACTGTGGCCGGTTCTGCCCCGTACCCGGTACGACTATGGCTGAAACCCTGGCTGTTGTGCTACGTATTTGTGGGACGGTTTCTCGCCCTCAAATACGCAGGCTAAAGTGGGTCCCTATTCTAGACTGGGAGGTAACTCCTAAGAGTAGGACTGGACACAAAAACAAGGCAGTAAATATTACACATGTATTCTAGATATTTAACAGAGAACAATAATACATCACAGATATTACAATGGGTTGGCCAGGGGTAAGTGAACACTGTATACAATTGCTGTCTGTCACTATACCTTCTGGTTCAGGTATGGTACTATCAACCCGACATTCATGGTACATACAACATATTTATATTTCCGGACACAGGAATAATTTTACTACAGTCTCTAAAACCTGTATAGCACTGGACGGCACTACATATATATATAAGTTACGTTACACCTGTATTTCAGGTACCTGGTGGCCGGAAGTCTATCTCAGGTAGGGTTGCCCGTAAAGATCACTAGCAAGGGGAACTGTGGTATTTTAGTATGCCCAGGTTAAGCACATCGGGACAAAGGGCTGGGTGAATGTTTAACTGAACACAGGGGAGGGAGAGCGTAAACACCAATGCAAGGCATAACGACACAATGGGTATTTCCTGATTATCACGAAGACTGTCCAGGACAGCGGGACTCTACCTTTAAGATATAGGTCAGGCCACGTTCTATCTATCGGCACGTCCAATCTTATTTGGGGTTCCTGGTCACTTCACTTTGAGGATACACTGTAGGGGATCACTCGTGAGATATCTGTCAATGCACACTATAACTGAGTCTAAGGGTACACACACACGCACATATATAGATAGTCCACTCGCTTGGTTAACACTGGTGGGCCCAGGTTGATTCCTCTGTCAGGAGGGAAACAGGGGCAGAGTGGCGCATTCCTGGGCAGGGCCCCACACGTGGCCGTGGGGCTAAGGGCTCGGCCCGAAGAGGGCCAGGAGCCGGGCCTGATGTCGGGTCTGGGAGCGCCTTCAGGAGACATTGCCCACCTGTAGGTCACGCCCTGGTGTTCGGGGCAACTCCTGGGGCAATAGGGGACCCAGGGGACTGGAACCCGGGGTCGCTGGGCTTCGGCAACTGCTCGAGGGTGGCGGCGCCGTCAGGGTTGCCTCACGGGAAGCTCGGGCCGGGGGAGTAGTGGACAGGGCCCGTCGTCAGCTGCGAGGTCTGCGGGGGCTCTGGTCCGGCAGCTGGTCACCCTGGTGGAGTCATAGGTAACCAAGGTCTTGGGTAAGACCTTGCCACGCCTCGGGTGTAGGGTCCTCTCCGACTGCTGGTTCTCCTGTAGGGGAAAAGCGGACTGTGGCCGGCTTTGCTCCTTACCCGACGTGACTTGTGGCCGACGTCTGAGGGGTACAGGGAAGGATAGTTTCCTGGTGGCTTGTGGCCTGCTCTTTGTTGGGCCTGGTGTGACTTGTGGCTGACACCTGAGTGGCCGGGAGGATAGCTTCCTGGCAGATTGTGGCCTGCCTTACCTCTGGCCTGACGTGACTTGTGGCCGATGTCGAAAGGGCACAGGGAAGGATAGTTTCCTGGCAGCTTGTGGCCTGCTCTTTGTTGGGCCTGGCGTGACTTGTGGCCGACGCCTGAGTGGCCAGGAGGATAGCTTCCTGGCGGCTTGTGGCCTGCCTTACCTCTGGCCCGACGTGACTTGTGGCCGACGTCGAGAGGGCACAGGAGGTGAGCTCTGGGATGGCTATGGCCTGTGCCGATGAGCTAGGGTCACTAGCAGCCGAGGGACAGACTATGGCCGATCCTGCCTCATGCCCAGTATGGCTCGTGGCCGGTACTGCGGTGCCGCTCTGGGGGGAACGTCAACAGGAGACGAACGAGTGCTGGCCAGTCCTGCCTGACCGACACGCGTCCGTGTCGTGGCCCTGTGGCGGGGAAACAACTTGGGAATGGACTGTGGCCAGTTCTGCCCCGTACCCGGTACGACTATGGCCAGTACCGCGGCGTTGTGTGGAGTTGTAAAATCCACCCCTTACCTGATGAGCTGTGCTCCAGCCGGAGACTAGGTGCTGGTGACTGCTACCTTTCCGGGCCACCACCTGGGCACAAGAGGGGTGCCGGGAAGTTAAACAGGTAGACCGTTTCTATTCCCAGCTGCACTGTGATGGCGGTAATCCCCCAGTGATCTGGGGGGGTTGGGGAAGCTGGTGTCGTCTG
Source organism: Birgus latro (assembly GCA_018397915.1). NCBI lineage: Eukaryota > Metazoa > Arthropoda > Malacostraca > Decapoda > Coenobitidae > Birgus > Birgus latro. The sequence continues at coordinate 25,826 of JAGKTI010008165.1, read as the reverse complement.
CCCCGGTCGCCGTATGGTTGGCGGCTCCAACCCCTAACTCCTGTATTTCACCACCCTCCTCGGTGATGAAGTCACGACCCCGTGACTGGAGGTGGTACAGGTGAGCGTCGGCCGTCCAGTGGATAGGGTTGAGGTGGCTGAGGAAGGATGTCCAGTGGTTGGAGGCCACGTTGGTGTTGAGTTGGGATGCGTAGGTGACCCGTAGGGTGGAAGGGTGGTTCGCCTGCCAGAGGAGGTGTAGTAGGTGTCGCGTGCTCCTCACACGTAGGTTTCCCCCGAAGGTGGGAATCCAGGTGACTCTTGTGACACGCATGGTGGTGGTGGCAGTGGTGTCCTGGAAGTGAATGCTGGCTAGAGGCAGCCTGGTGCGGCTTATATTGCCGGTGGAGTGTGGGTGCGGTGTTCCCCTGGGAATGGAGCGGGACGGGTTCTTCCACACGAGGTGTGGGGGAGGGAGGGTTATTGGGGTGATGCTGGGGGGTGGGGTGGGCGATTGGTCGCTACTGGGTGAATGGGTGGACGTAGGGGTTAAAGTGTAGCGAGCTGGTGGGCGTGAAATACGCCCAGAACGGGTTGTGGTTGTGTTGAGGAGTGGGTGGCAACAAGGAAAGGGAAGGCGGGGCGGGGGCAGGCACAGTGTGGGGTAGCGTGGTATGGTTGGTTGGCGGGGTTGGTGGGGTGGGGGTTGAGCTGGGTGGGGAGCGTGGGGAGGCCGGCGTGGCATTTCCGGCAGGTGTGCGGTGAGCATGTGGAGTGGGTGGCGCGGCGGCGGTGGAGCGCGGCGGTGAGGTTAGTGTGGTGCGCGGGCAGGGTGTAGGGGTCTCGTGTGGTGGTGTTGGCGGTGGAAGCTGGGGTGGAAGGGGAGGGAGAGGAATAATATACAAAGGGCTCTTCCTAGGGAGCGGTTGGTGTTGGGCTGGCTCTCGTGGTTGGGGTGGGTGCGGAAGGCCCTGTGGAGTCTTGGGAGGGGCGGACGTGGCGATTCCTGTAGGTGCGGGGTGTCCCGTGGTAGTTGATGACGACTTGGAAGGGATTGGGAACTTTCGTGACCATGTATGGCCCCATAAAGTGAGGGGCAACCTTACTGGGGGTGGGCAAACAGGCCACGAAAACCTCGTCACCTGGTTTGTAAGGGTTAGTAGGGGAGGAATCCGTCTGAGCGTCCTGGTGTTCGTGCAGGTGTTGTAGGCGATGCTTCAGGTGATATAGGGGTCCGTGAGGGAGGAAGGACCGGGGGGTTGGAGATGTTGTCGGAGAGGGAGGAGGAGGGGCGCCTCTCTGAATACCTGTTCGTGGGGGGTGATGCCATCATCGCGGGGACAAAGTGTTCATCCCCCACTGGATGATTTTGACATGGGCAGGCCACTCCTGATCCTGGGTACTCTGGATTCGGGTCCTAACCTGGTTTAAGAGGGTTCGATGGCTCCTCTCACATACCCCATTTCCTTGGGGCCAGTAGGGGGAGGAGTGTGAAATGGAGAACCCGAACAGGATGGACAGTTCTTTCCATATTTGCCCCGTAAATTCAGGGGCATAGTGAATTGCCTGGGGAATGCCAAAGTAGGGGAAGACGTGGCGCATGAGGGCGTCGGCTATGGCGACGGCAGTGTGTTCCTTGGTCGGGCAAGCGATAAGGAACTTTGAATAGACGTCGACGAAAGTGACGATGTATCGGTAGCCGGACCTGGGTGGCAGGGGTCCGACAACGTCGACAGACAAAAGCTGCCAGGGCTTGTGGGCGGTGATCTTGCTGGTAGGACCCGCTGTACAGGTAATGTCTTTCCCTAGGCAGCATGCTCGACACGCCTGGGTGACACGCTGGGCTAGGGTACTGGGGTTGGGGGCCCAGTAGAGGTCGTTGAAGACCTGAGTCAGCTTCTTTGTACCCAGGTGGATCCCATTGTCCGAGTGGAGGTGAGTGAGGACGCTCATGGTGGAGTCCGGGTCAAGGACAATGTGGCCTGAAGGCGTGAAGAGTTGGTCCCCTTGCAGGTGAAGTTTGTTGAAAAGGTGCTGGGGAATCCAGGGAGGCCGATCTCGATTTTGCCAGTGTTGGATCAAATCGGACTGAGGGAGGAGCGATTGTACTGGCAGGCAGGAGAGGGCGTCGGCGTTGGTGTGTAATTTCCCAGGCCGGTACGCGATCTCATAATCAAACTCCTCCAGTGATTCGTGCCAGCAGAGGAGCTGGGCGTTGTGGGTGGCTGACTTCCGTAGCCACTGGAGGGATTGGTGGTCCGTGATGACGGTGACGCTGGTGCCCGATAAGTAGGCCCTGAAGTAATCAAGGGCCCAGACGATGCCCAAACATTCGCGCTTGTTAGCGGCATAATTGAGTTCGGCAGGGTTTAAGGTACGGCTGGCGCAAGCTATGATGTGCTCGTGCCCTTCCTGGACCTGGGCCAGGACGGCGCCTATGGCTACCAGGGACACGTCGGTATACAACCTGCAGGGGAGGTCGTAGTTGGAGAAGGCGATGATGGGGGAGGAAACAAGCTTCTCCTTTAGGGAGTGGAATGTGGTGACGCGGTCGTTGCTCCAGACGAAGGGCTCACCCTTTTTAGTGAGGTCATGGAGCGGTTTTGCAAGGTCGGCACACCCCTTTATGAACCGTCGGTAGTATGACGCAAGGCCTAGGAAGGCACGGACTTGGTGTACGTCTTGGGGAAGAGGTTGATCTGCGATGGCTTTTAATTTTTCGGGATCTGGAGAGATGCCTTTCCCCGAGACAATGTGTCCTAGGAAGGGGACCGAGCAGGCGGCTAGAACACATTTAGTGGGCGTGAGTTTTAACCCAGCCTGGCGTATTCGCTGAAACACCTGTCGGAGGCGGTGCAGGTGATCAGCCCATGTCTTGCTAAATACGATCACCCCAGCGAGGTACGCCAGGCAGACTTTCCATGTCAGACCGCTGAAGACGGACTCCATGAGGCGGGAGAAGGTGGCTGGGGCGTTGCATAGCCCAAAGGGGAGAACGTTAAATTGATATAGTTTCCCATTGCTCGTGGAGAAAGCCATTTTCTCTTGATCCTGGGGGTGGACGGGGACCTGCCAGTACCCTGACTGGAGGTCCAACGTGGAAAACCAGGTGTAGCCGTGCAGGGAGTCTAGGGAGTCGTCTGTTCGGGGGAGAGGAGTGGCATCTTTTGTAGTTACGTTGTTTAAACGGCGGTAGTCGACGCAGAAGCGTTGAGTGCCGTCTTTCTTCCGAACCAAGACAACAGGGGTGGACCAGGGGCTGGTAGAGGGCGTTATGATGCGGCGTCCAGCATTTCTTGAACTTGCCGGTCCTCCTCAGCCCATTGGTGTGGGTTCTTCCGGCGAGAGGGTTGCCAAATGAGGGCCCCAGTGGTGTGAATCTCTTGGGCTAAATACGTCGTATGCCCCAAGTCGGCAAGCCCGGCTGAAAAAAGATCCTGGTGCTCGAGCAGTAAGTGGTGCAGCGTCCCGGCCTGATGTGCGGATAAGTGTTCAGGCAACGGAGGAAGGGGAGAAAGGTGTGATTCTAGGGGTGGGGTGTCGCACGGCTCTCCTGGCCATAGGTCGCCGACCATAAGTCCCTTCGGCAGAGTGAGGGGTGTAGCCGCTAGGTTCGCCACTTTGATAGCGTTCAGGTGGGGCGGAAGGAAGGTCGGCGACATTAGGCAGGCAGCGAGGGGCCCAGTGGGGACACTGGGGGAAAATAGGGAATGGGTCCCTGTGGGCTTGTTGATTTTTAACCACGCTTCGTGGTGGGGAGGAATGGTGAGAGAGAACGCGACGGTCGCTGGGAATGTGGGGCTGGGGGCCGGCTTAGGAGGAGGGGGGGGACACTGTCCTGGCTTGTGCACGTACAAATGCTTTTGGGTTCTTGGGGGGGCTGCCGAAACTGAAGTCGTCTCCCGTGGCAGTCTATGTGCGTGTGGAGCTTTTGCAGTAGGTCTAGCCCCAAGTAACCGTCATACGCGCGGCAGGACGAGTCAAATATGATGAATGGATGACGAGTGGAGGCTCGTTGATGCGTCGTCGTTTGTAGGGCTTGTGTTTCCCCACAGATAGGCAGGCAGCCTTCCCCCGCGTCTATAAGACGGGCTGAAGTGGGGAGAAGGGGCCCAAAAACTCCCTGGTGGCGGGAGTAAAAGTGTGTATATAAGCAAGACCTGGCGGCTCCTGTGTCCACCAGGAGTCTTGCCTTGACCCCCTGTAATTTCATTTTATCATAAACCGGGGGTCAGAATTGGGCAGAGGTGACCCCCGCCACCGTGGGGAGGTGCAGGGGCAATCCTAAAAATCCAGTGCCAGTTGGGCCTTTGTTTCGCAGCCGGCGTCAGTTTCCTCAACGAGAGGGGGTTGGGGGTTCGCAGGGCCCTCCTCTACTGCCAGCACTGGGCGGCGCCTCGGTGGATCGGCTCTTCTTCTGCGTGCCACTTTGAGCTGTTCGCGAATGTCGTGAGGAGGGCAGCGGCTGTTACAGGCGGTGAACTCCCACGGATTGATAGTGATGAGGTTTGCACTGTCATCCTGGGGCGACCGCCTCCTGGTGGGGTGGGCTCTTGGGAGAGCCGAGGCGGAGGTGTCTCACGGTGGGGCTGGAGAGGGTTGGGGCCGAGTGGGTGGGGGTTTTGTTGGGAACCGGCTCACAACCCCGATTTGTTGTGTGTCGGGGAGGGCTGCGAGAAGGCGGCGTATGAGCTGGACGTCGCGGTCCAAATTTCCCGTTGGGTCATGGATGGTAAAATGTTCCTTAACCATGCCCGGGAGGACTCTAAGGAGAGTATTAAAGATATGCTCATCCCTGGTATTCACTTTGGCATCCGGGTATGCGGCAATGACGAGTCGCCTAGCTTGGACCAATGTATTGTCCAAATCCCCGTCATATCTGAGGGCATCTAGTTGTGAAACTGTGACAACTTTCCCTAATGACGGGGTGATAGCGTCTACAACAATTTTTGTAAATCTGGCCCATGTGAGGTCTGGGACTATTTTTGCTGCTATGCTAGCTACCGCCTTTCCCAAGCAAGGTAGAGTGACAGCTATCTTCTGATTATCTTCTTCAAAACCTATATCAAGCAATGGCTTGACCATTTGCAAGTAAGTAGTGATGTCGCATTGTTCTGGGTCAAATTTTGGTAGGGGTATATGTGTTTTAGCTGCCATTTTCACAAAAAGTTTTCCAGTCCTTTTTCACCGTCCGGGTCAAGAACCATCGCTAGCCACCAGTGTTGTGCTACGTATTTGTGGGACGGTTGCTCGCCCTCAAATACGCAGGCTAAAGCGGGTCCCTATTCTAGACTGCGAGGTAACTCCTAAGAGTAGGACTGGACACAAAAACAAGGCAGTAAATATTACACATGTATTCTAGATATTTAACAGAGAACAATAATACATCAGAGATATTACAATGGGTTGGCCGGGGGTAAGTGAACACTGTATACAATTGCTGCCTGTCACTATACCTTCTGGTTCAGGTATGGCACTATCAACCCGACACTCATGGTACATACAACATATTTATTTTTCCGGACACAGGAATGATTTTACTACAATCTCTAAAACCTGTATAGCACTGGACGGCACTACATATATATATAAGTTACGTTACACCTGTATTTCAGGTACCTGGTGGCCGGAAGTCTATCTCAGGTAGGGTTGCCTGTAAAGATCACTAGCAAGGGGAACTGTGGTATTTTAGTATGCCCGGGTTAAGCATGTCGAGACAAAGGGCTGGGTGAATGTTTAACTGAACACAGGGGAGGGAGAGCGTAAACACCAACGCAAGGCACAATGACACAATGGGTATTTCCTGATTATCACGAAGACTGTCCAGGGCGGCGGGACTCTACCTTTAAGATATAGGTCAGGCCACGTTCTATCTATCGGCACGTCCAGTCTTATTTGGGGTTCCTGGTCACTTCACTTTGAGGATACACTGTAGGGGATCACTCGTGAGATATCTGTCGATGCACACTATAACTGAGTCTAAAGGTACACACACATATATAGATAGTCCACTCGCTTGGTTAACACTGGTGGACACAGGTTGATTCCTCTGTCAGGAGGGAAACAGGGGCAGAGTGGCGTGTTCCTGGGCAGAGCCCCACACGTGGCCGTGGGGCTAAGGGCTCGGCTCGAAGAGGGCCAGGAGCCGGGCCTGACATTGGGTCTGGGAGCGCCTTCTGGAGACCTCGCCCACCGGTAGGTCGCGCCCTGGTGATCGAGACAACTCCTGGGGCAATAGGGGACCACGGGGACTGGAACCCGGGGTGGCTGGGCTGCGGCAACTGCTCGAGGGTGGCGTCGCCATCAGGGTCGCCTCACGGGAAGCTTGGGCCGGGGGAGTAGTGGACAGGGCCCGTCGTCGGCTGCGAGGTCTGCGGGGACTCTGGTCCGGCAGCTGGTCACCCTGGTGGAGTCATAGGGAACCAAGGTCTTGGGTAAGACCTTGCCACGTCTCGGGTGTAGGGTCCTCTCTGACTGCTGGTTCTCCTGTAGGGGAAAAGCGGGCTGTGGCCGGCTTTGCTCCTGACCCGACGTGACTTGTGGCCGACGTCTGAGGGGTACAGGGAAGGATAGTTTCCTGGCAGCTTGTGGCCTGCTCTTTGTTGGGCCTGGTGTGACTTGTGGCCGACGCCTGAGTGGCCGAGAGGATAGCTTCCTGGCAGCTTGTGGCCTGCCTTACCTCTGGCCTGACGTGACTTGTGGCCGACGTCGAGAGGGCACAGGAGGTGAGCTCTGGGATGGCAATGGCCTGTGCCAATGAGCTAGGGTTACTAGCAGCCGAGGGACGGACTATGGCCGATCCTGCCTCATGCCCAGTACCGCTCATGGCCGGTACTGCGGTGCCGCTCTGGGGGGAACGTCGACAGGAGACGAACGAGTGCTGGCCAGTCCTGCCTGACCGACACATGTCCGTGTCGCGGCCCTGTGGCAGGGAACAACTTGGGAACGGACTGTGGCCGGTTGGGCCCCGTACCCGGTATGACTATGGCCGATACCGCGGCATTGTGTGGAGTTGTAAACTCCACCCCTTACCTGATGAGCTCCGGCTGGACCCTAGGTGCCGGCGACTGCTACCTTTCCGGGCCAGCACCTGGGCACATGAGGGGCGCCGGGAAGTTAAACAGGTAGACCGTTCCTATTCCCAGCCGCGCTGTGTTGGCAGTAATCCCCCGGTGATCTGGGGGGGTTGGGGGAGCTGGTGTCGTCTGCCCCAGTCGCCGTGTGGTTGGTGGCTCCAACCCCTAACTCCTGTATTTCAGCGGTGTTGCATGGAGTTGTAAACTTCACCCCTTACCTGTTGAGAGGAGCTCCGGCCAGAGACTAGGTGCCGGCGACTGCTACCTTTCCGGGCCACCACCTGGGCGCAAGAGGGGTGCTGGGAAGTGACACAGGTACGCCGTTCCTGTTCCCAGCCGCTCTGTGTCGGCGGCAGTCCCCCGGTGGTACTGGGGGGGGTTTGGGGTGATTGTGTCATCTGCTCCGGCCATCGTGTTGTTTGTGGCTCCAACCCCTAACTCCTGTATTTCAAGACTGTCTCCAGCTGACCATATCAGTGAGAAGGTACATAACATGTATACATACATAACTTGTATACATTGTGAAATACAGGAGTTAGGGGTTGGACCTGCCAACTAAACGGCGAGCGGAGCAGACGACACAAGATCCCCCAACCCCACCCCAGATCACCGAGGGATTACCGCCAGCGCAGTGCGGCTGGGAGCAGGAACGACCTACCTGTTCAAATTCCCGGCGCCCCTCTTGTGCTCAGGTGAGGGCCCGGAAAGGTAGCAGTCGCCGGCACCTTGTCTCCGGCCGGAGCACAGCTCTGCCGGTAAGGGGTGGAGTTTACAACTCCACACAGCTCCGTGGTACCGGCCATTGTTGTACCGGGTACGGGGCAGAATTGGCCATTGTCCATTCCCCAGCTGTTTCCCCACCACAGGGCCACGACACGGACCCGTGTCGGTCAGGCAGGACCGGCCAACAGTCGTCCGTCTCCTATAGGTGTTCCCCCAAGAGCAGCACCACGGTACCGGCTACGAGCCGTACTGGGCATGAGGCAGGATCGGCCATAGTCCGTCCCTCAGCTGCTAGTGACCTAAGCTCATCGGCACAGGCCATAGCCGTCCCAGAGCTCACCTCCTCGGCGTCAGCCACGAGCCACACCAGGCCTAACACAGTGCAGGCCACAAGCTGCCAGGAAAGTAGGCCCAACACAGTGCAGGCCACAAGCCACCAGGAAACCATCTCTCCCTGTGCCCTCTCGGCGTCAGGCACGAGCCACGCCAGGCCTAACACAGTGCAAGCCACAAGCCGCCAGGAAAGTAGGCCCAACACAGTGCAGGCCACAAGCCGCCAGGAAACCATCTCTCCCTGTGCCCTCTCAGCGTCAGCCACGAGCCACGCCAGGCCTAACACAATGCAGGCCACAAGCCACAAGGAAAGTAGGCCCAACACAGTGCAGGCCCCAAGCCGCCAGGAAACCATCTCTCCCCCTGTGCCCTCTCTGCGTCAGCCATGAGCCACACCAGGCCTAACACAGTGCAGGCCACAAGCCGCCAGGAAACCAGGTCTAACACAGTGCAGGCCACAAGCCGCCAGGAAACTATCTCTCCCTGTGCCCTCTCGGCGTTGGCCACGAGTCACGCCAGGCCTAATATAGAGCAGGCCAAAAGCCTTCAGGAAACCAGACCTAGCGCAGTGCAGGCCACAAGCCGCCGGGCAGCTACCCTCACGGTCACGCAGGCGTCAGCCACGAGTCACACCTGCCCCAGTGCAGAGCAGGCCACAAGCCGCCAGGAAACTACCCTCCCCGGTACCCATCAGGCGTTGGCCACAATTCACGTCGGGTCAGGAGCAGAGCTGGCCATAGTCCGCTCCTCTCCTACGGGAGCACCAGCAGTCGGAGAGGACCCTACACCCAAGACGTGGCAGGGTCTTACCCAGGACCTTGGTTCCCTACGGCTCCACCAGGGTGACCAGCTGCCGGACCAGAGCCCCCGCAGACCTCGCAGCTGATGACGGGCCCCATCCACCACTCCCCCGGCCCGAGCTTCCCGTGAGGCGTCCCTGACGGCGCCGCCGCCCTCGAGCAGTTGCCGCAGCCCAGCCGCCCCGGGTTCCAGTCCCCTGGGTCTCCTGTTGCCCCAGGAGTTGCCCCACACACCAGGGCGCGACCTACCAGTGGGCGAGGTCTCCCGACGGCGCTCCCAGATCCGATGTCAAGCCCAGCTCCTAGCCCTCTTCGGGCCGAGCCCTTAGCCCCACAGCCACGTGTGGGGCCCTGCCCAGGGACACGCCACTCCGCCCCTGTTTCCCTCCTGACGGAGGAATCGACCTGGGACCATCAGTATTACCCAAGTGAGTGGACTATCTATGTATATGTGTGTGTACCCTTAAGCTCAGTTTTAGCGTGCATCGACATGTACAGTATCTTACGAGTGATTCCCTACAGTGTATCCTCAAAGTGAAGTGACCAGGAACCCCGAATAAGATTGGACGTGCCGATAGATAGAACAGATAGAACGTGACCTGACCTATATTGGAAGGTAGAGTCCTGCCGCCCTAGACAGTCTTAGTGATAATCTAGACCTACCCCTTTTGTGTCTTTGTGCCTTGCGCTGGTGTTTACGTTCCCCCTCCCCTGTGTTCAGTTAAACTTGCATCAGCCCCTTGTCTCAGCAACATGTCTAACCCGGGCATACCAAAATACCACAGTCCCCCCCGCTGTTAATGACCTTTACGGGCAACCCTACCTGTGATAGACTTCCGGCCGCCAGGTACCTGAAATACAGGTGTAACGTAAGGTGTATATATAAATGTAGTGCCGTCCAGTGCTATACGGGTTTTAGGAATTGTGTCAAAACCATTCTTGTGTCCGAAGATAAATGTTTTGTATGTAACACGAGTGTCGGGTGAATAGTACCATACTTGAACAAGAAGGTAAAGTGACAAATAGCAATTGTGTACAGTGTTTACTTGTCCCCGGCCAATCCTTTGTAATATCTGTGATGTACTATTGTTCTGTGTTTTATGTCTAGAATACATGTGTGATATTTACTGCCTTGTTTTTCTGTCCAGTCCTACTCTTAGGAGTTACCTCCCGGTCTAGAATAGGGACCCGCTTTAGCCTGCGTATATGAGGGCGAGAAACCGTCCCACAAATACGTAGCATAACACATTGCTTGCTAATATGAGAAGCGCATTCACATATATAAACGAAGACATGCTGAGAAAGATAACATCACTCATCAGGCCAACCCTGGAATATGCATCAGTAGTCTGGAACCCTCGTCTCAAAAAACGCATATATAGACAAGACTGAAAAAGTGCAAAGGGCAGCTACAAGATAGGTACCAAGCGCTACGAAGAAAGACTAGAAAAATTAAATCTACCAACACTACAGGAGAGAAGAAAAAGACCAGACATGATTATGTTATATAAATGCATCTCAGGGAATGAGAAAATATATAAATGAACATACAGTATAACCTATTGGGAAGCATCAGCAAGAGGACACTGCAAAAAAGTACTTCGAATTAAATAGTGTGTGCCAAAACTACTCACATATTTAAGGATTATTAATACACCGGACAGTACGAGCTTGACTCATTCCTCTAAACTCTAAAGATACAATTAGGTAAGAACATCTAACAGATAAGAGGTCAGAGGGAAAGATGAACTCTTGTTACATCACTAATGGACATAACAGCACCTATTTTGTTATTCACATATATTCGCTTATATGTTATATATGTACCGATAATTTACATGAAAGTAAATATTTTGTTTCCACAGAATTTACAGAAAATGCTAAAAAGCCATTTAATGTAAGGAATGGCACGATTGGCATCTCAGTGGCAGAATGTTTTCACACGTAGATCGGGATTCGGAGCAGTTATCATCAGCTGATACAAGAGATTGTGTTGTCAAAGGTAAGAAAGCAACTGGCAGATTTTGACCGCATTCGCCTGGCAGTTATCGAGGGGCAGCGGTCTTTAAGCTATTTTTATGGGTAGAATTATCGTCGGGAACGACTGTAGTACCAGTGAAAAGAGCGAAGAATTACTATTGCTTCCACTGGGCCCCATTGGGTTTGAAGTGCTTGGTGAGCCAAAATTCATCAGAAACTAAAGATTTGATTATTGAGTCATATTATATCGCGAAAAAGTTCAGTATTGTATAAGAGAGAGAGTTGTGAACTGTTACTGAAATAATACCGACAGGTCATTCCCAGTCAATTTAGTATTACAATACAGAATTGCATTTGCCCAGTAACCTTTTTGTTTTTGTGTTTGACAAATTAGAGGTGTAGAGGTGTAACCTTGCTTTCGGAAATTCCTCGTTTTGTGACAAGTAAAAGGGGGAGGATCCTTTATAGCTTCATCAGCTGTCAGTATCAGGCTTGGTAGTTCTTTTGAACAAGGTCAGTTGCAGTAGCTAACAGCCATGGTATTTAAAGTTAAGAGCATGAATGTGTAAGCAGACTAAGTGGACTGGTTGATGGTCGATTATTTTTTTTAGGTAAACAATTTATTTGGGTGATAAATGTGCTGAATTATCCTATGATATAGTTAATTTGACAAACAAAAGTAAGAATTTGGAGATAGAAGCCTTCAAAGGTTGATGGCAGCGCGAGCCTCGAGTGGCTGTGACGTTATAGGCCTATAAACTTTGAGACAAAACACGACTGCGATTGCCAGCTGTGTGATTGTGGTTCTGCTGATTAGCCAAGCTTTGCTTCGTCATGGCGAAGTCAACAAATATCCACCACTGGTGCTTTGTTCCACTGTGCAAGAACACAAGTAGAATCACACCAGAACAAAGATTTATCACTGTTTCAAGGGATGAAACCCAGGCAGCTGTGGTGGTCGGGGATACACCATTGCTGCTGTTGTGAAGCGATTCGCCGAAATACTGAAACGATGGTCATTCACCGAATCAGCGCTTTTAAAGGGAAAATATTATAATTTCTGTCACCATATAAGTTCATGCACAACTATCTGAAATCCAGTAAAAAGATTGTGCTTAATATGACTGTTAATAAAAAATCAGGTTTCAGAGATAAAATGTGCTAAGGTAGTGGCTATTTCACCTTCAGATCAACATGCATTGACAGACTTCCATTTTGCATAAATATTAATTAAAGCACAAATAAATGTATTTGCACTGTTAATCAATATTTACACAAAACAGAAGTCTGTCAGGGCAAACTGTTAGGCTAGAGGTGAAACACCTACTAACTTCAGCAAATTATTGCTCTGAATCCTGAATTTTTATTAATAGTCAAATTGACCACATATTTTTGACTGGATTTCAGATAATTAGGTGTGTATGAACCTGTATGGTGATAAAAATCATATTTTAACATACACAGCTTAACCTAGCCTACCAGTCATTTGTCAATGGAAATCAACCCTAACTTTGGCTTAAGTCATTGGTAGGGATGTGAAATCTTTTCCTCCAGATCAAACTGGCTGTTACTAAAAAGATGTTCAGACATCACCAGTACAAAAGACCAGGAAATCAGATAACCAAATATTCCACAGGTGTCTAGCTGTATACAGTTTGGCATATCTAGGAGGAAAAAACGTTGAAATATTTCGGTCTTTGTGACATCTCCCCTATATAATACTGCCCATTTTCAGGGCTATATGTACTTGGAGTAAGGATCTAGCAATACTTATACTGAATCAGTTCGTTGATCACTTCATTACGACTTTTTCATATCTAAACTTGATGCTACTGAGTTGTCCTACAGGTACCTGGTTGTCGCAAGGTTCGCCGTCATTACTAGACACTAAAACCAACAAAACTATTAACTAAAGCACACACATAGCATACTTCATCATTAACCCGCCCAGTCCCAACCGGTTTTTTACCCAGCCTACCCCCAGATCCCGACTGGTTTTTTACCCAGCCTACCCCCAGATCCCGATTGGTTTTTTACCCAGCCTACCCCCAGGTCTCGACCGATTTTCATCGTTTTGTTTTTTTGGCTCAAACCTCCGCTTTTGGTGAGAAACATCGAAAATTCATAGAGAAATCGCCCTCCTGAGCTTAAAAATGTTGATTCAGGTGTCATTCAACCTTACATTTTCCTTCTATTTTAGGGTACCTGGCTAAAGAAAATGAACTATGGAAGGGTTAACTAATTCAAGCCACATTAAATTATGAATTTTATTTATTTATTTGGTACGAATTTATGTTAAGTACAAGCCTGTATTGGTTTTTACACAATAATATAGGCAATAAATGCATTGTTCACTCATCCCAAACCCCAGTATATGGCATCTTCCTTTACGACATTACCACCTCGTCATTTCTGTTTGTTTCTACCTCTAGCTTCTTTGTTTCTTTGTCCTCCACCTCAGGAATCACTTTCACCGTGAATTTCATCATTGGAGAGACCTGGGGCAACATACCTTTACTGGCCAGGTTACTGCTAACAGGTGAATTGCCCAGTGTTGGGGGGAGGGGGGGTTAGGTGGGGCCAGGCAGTATCCCCACTTGACAGCAGGTAGAGGAAGGTCTCCCACATATGCCTACCAAAAATCACACGCGATTGTTGAAAAATGTGCACATGATGGGCCTTGCAACTGAGTGACGTACGATGCACGTCGGTTGGTCTGTCCGTGGAAAAAAGTAGTGATGTGCATCATACGTCAGTGGGACTCGGCGGCTTAAGAGAGCTATCGCACTAAGTCTTACTTGCCTGTCTTGGTAATAACAGCTGAATATCACAGAAATCTTCCCTTTACTAGTATATGATTCCCAGACTTTGTTGTGAGAGGCGAGCAGCTGTGGCCCCGAAATGGGTTGTGACGTCACAGAGAGGGTGTATGTCTCGCACAAAGTACGATAATCTCCAACTTTGATTTACTATTTTACTTCATAAATATTAAATCAGAGAGAAAAATTAATGATACTCCAATGATTTCGAGTGACCATTCTACTACTTTATGTAACTTGTACACGACCATCAACCAGTCCATTTTGGTGGTCATTTATGAAGTCTGTCTATCTATTTGCCAGATGCCATAATCCCGTAAGGGGTGGCCATTTAACTTTGAGTTATTTGTCTTACAGGTAGGGGCACTAACATTCCACCAACCCACTTGACACGTAGGGAGCACGTATGGTTTGGTTATATGGTTACCACCCAGCATTTAAATGGTTTCCTGGCTTACAGGAAACCATTTGGCTTGTCACTCAATGTAAAGCTACTTGTAAAGGAAAGAAAAGCAATAAGAAGTGACAGGAAACATGGGAGAAAAAGGAAGAGGAGGGCAAGCACAGAAAAAGAATGATAAAGGCTAAGGAAGAAGTAGGAAGCACTACATCAAGTGAGTGGATGATGGTTGCCACCACCTACCACTTCACTACAGTTTAAGTGGGTAAATTTTTGGAATTACACCCTACTAATTTATTGAATTGAATATGTGTAATGGATGCAAGAGTATATAGAGGTTGGGGGAGTGGGCTTTCTGTTAGTCAGGGTCCAAACAAAATGGAGGAAGAGAAGAAGGGAAGGACAGGAGGAAGTAGTTCTTACAAGGAGGGTAGAAAAGTTAAAAGAGGATGGAATAAAGGCTGAATATAAAAGGGAAGTGGAGGAATGATTGGGTAAATATAGATTGGAGCACATGAGGAACGTGGAAGATGTGTGCAAGATATTCACAGAAGAAATCTGTGCAGCATGTGAGGTGGTGTGTGGGGTGAAGAGAAGACGAAAGGGGGTTCAGGGAACAGCATGGTGGACTGAAGAGGTGAGAGAGGCTGTAGCAGAAAAGAAGAAAGCATATAATGAGTGGATGAGGAACAGGGGCGTCGAAGAAGTTGAGACGGACGAGAGAGTTATACGTAGAGAGGAGGAGAGAGGTGAAAAGATTGGAGAGAGTAAGAACAGAGTGGATGAGGAATTTGGAAGGAATTTGAGTGTAAAGTGGAGGGAATGTAAGAAAATGTTCTGGAAAGAGGTGCCAACGAATTAGCTGGGGTGTGAAAGATAAAAATGGTAGATTACTAGTGGAGTAGGGAGAAAAAGTGAACAGATGGAGAGGACACTTTAATGAATTGTTGAACATAGAGAATGAAAGTAATGCAAGTATAAGTGGCTGGGGAATGGCTGGGAGAAGGAGGGTTGTGAGAAGAGAGGATGAAATCAGTAGGATGGAAGTGGTGGAAGCAATGAAGAAAGTTAAAATGGAGAAAGCCCCAGGAATTGATGGAGTGTGTGGTGAAATCCTGAAGCATGGGGGAGAGATAGTAATAGAATGGATGTGGAAGGTGTGCAGATTGGCCTAGGAGGAAGGTAGATTCCCGGATTATTGGAAGTCAAGTATAATTATTCTCCTGTGCAAAGGAAAAGGGGAAAGAGAAGTGTGTGGTAAAAAATAGGGGCATTTGCCTTCTTAGTGTAATAGGAAAAGTATATGGTAGGATACTTATTGACAGGGATATAACAGAGGAATTGGAGAAGAACAGGGAGGTTTTAAGAAGGGAAGAGGTTGTGTAGACCAGATATTCATTCTTAGATCTTTAGTGAAAAAGTTTCTAGAGAAGGGAAAGAAGTTGTATGCAGCCTTCATGGATTTGGAGAAAGCATATGACAGGGTGGATAGACAAGGATTGTGGAAAGTATTAAGAATATATGGAGTATATGGGACGTTGTTAAAGGCAATGAAGTGTATGTATGAGGGTGCTAAGGCCGCAGTGCGTGTAGATGGCAAACTGAGTGAATTTTTCCATTTGAAGGTTGGATTGAAGCAAGGATGTGTCATGTCTCCATGGTTGTTCAATCTGTGTATGGATGGAGTTGTGAAAGAGATATAAGGTTGGGCAGTGGATGTTGGAGTGACCCTAGTGAGAGAGGGCAGTGTTTGGAAACTCCCTGTACTGTTGTTTGCAGATGATGCTGTGTTGTTGAGTGAAGACAAAGGGGAGCTGCAAGGCTTGGTAGATGAGTTTGTGTTGTTCGTAGTTTTGTTTCTTGTAAGATGGCAATATGTGTGTTGTGTTGTTTGATGAATTGTGTGAGTTCTTGTTTTCTTGTGTTTATGCCATCTATGTTTAGTTGGAGAATGTTTATGTTATGTGTGCGGTGTGTGTTGGGTGCTGCAGCACTGAGGGGAGGTGGTGGTGAGGGTGGAGGGGAAGGGGTAGGAGAAGGTTGTGGTGGAGGTAAGGGTTGGGGTGGATTAGTTCGGGGTGGGATAGGAGGGGTTAGGGGATTGGTTGGTGTGGGAAGGATTGGTGGGTTAGGTTGAGGAGGTGTGGGGGAAGTACGAGTAGGGTTGGTGAGGGGGTTAGTGGGTGGGAGGAAGGAACATAAGGAGCAGGTCCAGGTGTTTGTGTAGTCTTTTCTGGATGCAAGTGTTGTGCAAGTGTAATGGGTCTAGTTCTTGCAGGAATTGCACTGAACTGAATCCTTTGTCTGTCGGCTTGACATAATAGGTTTTGAGCATGTTGGACATGTATATTTGTTGGTGTGTCCTGGATTGCTCTCAATATCCCCAGCGAGAAGAAGTCGTTGAGAAATGACCGCCGGGGAGTCATTTGTCGGTGTAGAAAAAATGGTGTTGTTGTGTGTGGAGAGATGTGGTACTTGGCCGGGCGACCAAAGCCACTCCCAGGTTACCAGGGGGGGGGGAAGATTGCGGTGGTTTGGCCCCCATGCTGTCCTCCTTTTCTCCTCGACAGCCTCTGGAGGGTAGACCCACGACGAAGACGCCACCGCTTCAGGTCCTGTGTGTGGCGTATTCTCTCTAGAAATATTGCATGCATTGACTGACAGCTTAAAGTTACGTAATGATCAGAGACAAGAAAATACGCCACACAGTGACACATACAGTATATGACATTATATACGTATGTCGTGCAGCGAATGTTCGTGGAGAAATCTATTGTTTGCATCGCATGTGTTAGGCAAACGTAGTGCAAGGAAGTGTGTGGCGTATTCTCTCTTCCTTGCGCTACGTTTGCCTAACACATGCGATGCACACAATAGGTTTCTCCACGAACATTCGCTGCACGACATATGTATATAATGTCATATATATGTCACTGTGTGGCGTATTTTCTTGTCTCTGATCATTACGTAACTTTCCGCTGTCAGTCAATGCATGCAATATTTCTCGGTGAACACTCGCTGCACTATTTTATACGTATATTTCACACTGAACCATATGCAATATAAAACACTATCACATGATTCCATCCCAGCCTTTTCTGTTATTCCCTTCCTTACTGTATGGCGTACAAGAGCGCCTGCTTCCTTAGCAACTGATGCATATGTCTATATATCTCTATGACATAACATAATGCCTGCTATGATAGGTCAGTTATTTCACTAATCCAGGCACTATATGTTTCACAGATATAAATAATGGCCTCACTATAAAGGTAAAATTCATCATTTACGGGCAGGGTGAGTGGAAACCCCGCTATAACAAACCAGACTCCTGCCTCTAGGCCTAACGGCTGATTACAGGCCCTAATGCTTTACAAACAATATATCTATGTTCAGTAGACACAATCACTTCACAGTATAGTCAAAAACACAGTACAATCACAATATTTCAGTAATGGCTTCAGCTTCGGGTGGGAGGGGGAAAATGGCGGATTTAAAAGGACAACACAACACAGCATGACCCTGCTGTCTGGCTACCAGTGGAGCACTGAGATTCTATCACTACATACAGCACATATGAGCCATTGCAATGTTGCCAAGTCTTACCTCGGGAGAGACACGTGGCTGCTAGAACGCACCAAAATTTGACACAAACTGACCAAAAACTTATTTTTTGGTTAATTTTTTTGCTTTTTTCACGCGATTTACGGCCGTGTACGTTGACACGCCACGCCACATGGAACGCAAATCGCGGTCCCGTGCGCGAAGTGGTTAATATGAAACAGTAGTTAAAGAAACAGATTTTATTAAAATTTTATATGTAAAACTTCAACTCGCCACTGGCGAGTGAGAAATAATTTTTACCCGCCACGTATTTTATTTACTAGCCATGGCGAGTAAAATACAGTACTCGCAACTTTCTTTCCTGCCTTGCACACAAGGACGCTCTGAACATCCACCTAATCATTGTCAATTCTGTACGTTTGAGCCCTCAAATATCCTCTTCCTTTACTGCCCAGGTCTCACTAGCATACAGCATCACACTTCTAACACATGCTGCATATAACCCCTTAGCATGTAGGGAGACTCCTCTCAGTCCCGTAGCATGTAGGGAGACTCCTCTCAGTGTCAGGAGAGGCAATAGCTCCTTGAACTTCTTCCAGCCACTTCTCACCCTAGCTACAGAGCTAGCTCCAGCCCCACCTCCAGCACATAACTTCTCTCTCAAATAAGAAAACTCTTTCACACATTCAAGAGACTCACCAGCAAGTTCAATCCTTTCACGCCTGACGATCTCCACCTGCTCTCCCTGACACGCCACACAAATAAAATCAGCATTATCTCGCAGTTTACCTCTAATACCACTACATCTCTTGTGCACCCATATATCGCAAACACTGCACAAGTTGGAATTACTTCCCAAGCCCTTATGGCAAATTGCACATGGCCACTCTCCCTCTTCTTTGACTGTACCACCACCAACCCTAGATATCATCACTTTTGTTTTATCTGCATTTACCCTTAAGCCCTTGTGCCATATACCATCTCTCCACTTCTTTAATCTTTCCTCTGCCTCCTTTTCATTCTCTGCAGTCAACACCATCTCATGAGCATAAACATCTCCTACGGGAGTCCGTTTCTGAAGTCACTTGAGAAGGTTTCAAGTACCATGATAAACAACAAGGGACTCAAAACTGACCCCTGATGCACACCAACATTCACGGAAAACTCATCACTCAAATCTCCATTCACTCTTACCTGGGTGCAAGCACCCACGTACATGGCCCTAACCAATCTAAGCAGCCATTCATCCAACGCAAGCTCTCTCTTTGCCCACTTTACCGCCTTTCTAGGGACTATGTCAAAGGCCTTTGCCAAATAAACAGGAGCAAAGTACAGTTCCCTTTTCTTTCCAATATATTGTTCCTGAAGCTGTCGAACAATGAATGTGGCATCAGTGGTCCCTCTGCCTGGCATAAACTCAAACTGCATCTCATCAGTATTCACTCTTTCTCTAATACCTTCTAGAACTCTCTCCATTACCTTCATTATCTGATTTTTTTTTTTTTTTTTATGCAAGGAAGAAGGAACCAAAGGCCACGGGCCCACATACTGTTCCTTCCAAGAAAAAGCAAAAACAATACAAAAGAGCCAAATTCAAGACCTGTTCATTTTGAGATGCCTGGACACACTGTGTTTGAAAGACTGGAGATCATAGGAAGTAGGAAATACAGACAGAGGGAGACAGTTCCTGAGTTGACCAGTTGCATAAATGAAGGACTGGGAGTAACGGTTAACTCTTCCATTAGAGATTTGGACAGAAAAGGGATGAGAGTTTGTTGCTAGACGAGTACTATGTGCCCGTTGTAGAGGTGCAGGGATGCAAGCAGACAGTTCAGAGGAACAGTGACCATTGAAGCAGCGATAGAAGAGAGATAAAGATGCAACAGTGCGGCGAAGAGACAAACGTTAATTCAAATCAGTAAGAAGAGGGGAGTTAATGAGACGAAAAGCTTTTGACTCCATCCTATTGAGAAGAGCTGCATGTGGGGAGCCTCCCCACACATGAGAGTTGTACTCCATACACGGGTGAATAAAACCCGTGTACAAGGTCAACAACTGTGCAGGGGTAAAGAAAATTCGGAGTCGGCTTAGCACACCTAATCTCTTGGAAGCAGATTTCGCAAGAGATGTAATATGTTCTTTCCAAGACAAATCCCGAGAGAATGAAACCCCAAGCATATTCAAGGATGATGTAGGACTGAGCTGGACGTTATTAAACATTAGTGGGTAATCCTGAGGAAGATTTTGTCAGGTTAATAAGTGTAAGAACTGAGTTTTTGATGCATTAAAAATAAGAAGATTATTTTTACCCCAATCAGAGATACGAGCCAAGTCAGACATTAGGTGTGCCATAGCCTCATCCCTTGTTTGTTGAAGTAACTGCTGAGATGGATGTTGCGGAAACCAAATGAAAAGGTGTAGGGTGGAATCATCAGCATATCAGTGGATAGGGTTAGATGTACAGCTTAGAAGGGCATTGATGAATAAAAGGAAGAGAGTTGGTGATAGGACAGAGCCCTGAGGAACACCGCTGTTGATAGTTCTAGGAGAAGAACGATGGCCGTCTACAACAGCGGCTATAGAACGACCAGAAAGGAAGCTGGAGATGAAGGCACAGATAGAAGGATAGAACTGTAGGAGGGCAGTTTGGAAATTAAAGATTTATGCCAGACTCGATTGATAGCCTTTGAGATGTCAAGTGCAATGGCAAAGCTTTCGCCAAAGTCCCAAAAGGAGGATGACCAGGATTCTTAAAGGTAGGTGAGAAGATCTCCAGTGGAGCGTCCCTGACGGAACCCATACTGATGATCATAAAAAAGGTTGTGACAGGAAAGATGCTTTAAGATTTTTCTGTTAAGAATTGACTCAAAAAATTTTGAGATACAGGATGTTAAAGCAATTGGACGATAGTTAGAAGGTTGGGAATAGTCACCCTTCTTTGGGACTGGCTGAATGAGAGCAAACTTCCAGCAAGAAGGAAAGGTACAAGTTGATAGACAAAGGGGAAAGAGTTTACCTAGGCTGGATGTAAGCGCAGAAGCACAGTTTTTGAGGACAACAGGAGGGACTCCATCAGGCCCATATGCCTTGTTAGTATTGAGGCCAGTGATGGCAGAAAATACATCAGCTGAAGAAATTTTAATGTCAGTCAAGAGGAAGTCAGAGGGGAGAAGTGATGGAGGAACAGCACTGGAATCGTCTAAGGTGGAATTGGAGGAGAAAGTCTTAGCGACGAGATCTGCTTTATCAGTAGAAGAAATAGCTACATAGCTGTCAGAGTAGAAAAAAGAAGGGAAGGATGATGAGGTAAAGTTGTTAGAAAGGTTTTTGGCAAGGTGCCAGAAGGAGCGAGAAGAATTCGTGTTGGAGAGTTGAGAACATTTAGCACGGATGAAATTATTTTTAGCAGAGCGAAGAACAGACTTAGCACGATTCCGGGCAGAAATATATAAAAGATGTGATTTAGGGGTGGGTTGACTCCCGTACCGGTACTTTTATAGGCCCTCTCCTTGTTGCGGACAGCATTAGAACAAGCATGATTAAACCAAGGCTTTCTTGCATTAGTCAGAGGATATGAGAAAGGAATGTATGCTTCCATTCCCGAGAGAATAACCTCCGTAATGCGCAAGGCACACTCAGATGGCTCCCGGCCATGGAAGCAATAATCATTCCAAGGAAAATCAAAGATGTACTGCCTGAGGGCCTCCCAATCTGCAGCTCCAAAGCGCCACAGGCGGCGTTTCTTTGGAGGGTCCACAGGCCGTACCGGACCGATAGGACAGGTTAAGGTAATAAGGTTATGATCGGAGGAGCCCAACGGAGAGAAAAGATTAACAGTGTAAGCAGAAGGATTAGTTGTTAGGAAAAGGTCAAGTATGTTGGAACTCTCTCCAAGGCAGTCAGGGATACGGGTAGGGTGCTGTACGAGCTGCTCTAGGTCATTAAGGATAGAAAAGATGTAGGCTCGTTCACCAGGTGGATCAGTGAAAGGAGAGGAGAGCCAAAGGTGGTGGTGCACACTGAAATCTCCTAGAATGGAGATTTCAGAGAAAGGAGAAATGGATAGAATGTGTTCCATCGTAGAAGTAAGATAGTCAAAGAATTTTTGATAGTCTGTAGAATTAGGAGATAAGTAAACAGCACAGATATATTTAGTCAGAGAATGACAGGAGAGCTGAAGCCAGAGAGTAGAGAATTCAGAAGAATCAGGTTCAGGAACACGAGAGCAAGATAGATCGTTGCGTACATATACGCAACAGCCACCTTTGGCTTTGAAATGAGAATAGAGAAAGTAGGAGGATACAGAAAAGGGTTTGCTGTCAGTTCCCTCAGACAGCTGAGTCTCAGAGAGAAAGAGAAGGTGAGGTTTAGAGGAGGAGAGGTGGTGTTCAACGGAGCGAAAGTTAGAGGAGAGGCTGCGAATGTTACAGAAATAAAGAAGGAGTGAGTCAGACAGCGGTTCCAAGCAGTTCTGTGAGTTATCACCGGGAGAGGGGTTGATGGTATGGGCATTTATGGTTCCCCTCCCTGGGGTCTCCGAGGCATGCTTTAAGTGCGCCATTTTCTTTTTTTTACAAATTTTGAAAAGGAAGTGTAGTCTGTAGCGTGCATGTAGTTTGGTGTGACAGAGAAACTTGTATTGGAGAACTTGCTGACCTACTATCTCTGTTACTGAGACACTGAAAAAGTTCAGCAAAGGAGGATGGTCAGGATCAAGTCCTGTAAGTGCTTTATACCTCTATAATTTTCTCTTTCCAGTGCATCACTCTTCCCTTTGTACACATTTACAGTTACACTCCTCAGCCAATCATCTGGGACAACACACTCATATATAACCATATTTATCAGGTCAGTGACTAACCTCACCCCTATATCTCCTGAGGCCTTCAGCATTTCGGCAGTCAACCTACACACACCTGCTGTCTTCCCCACCTGCATCCTGCCTATTGCCTCACTCACAGTAGCAGCGTCAATCAGAGATCAAGGGCTGAACACTGGATCTGCTGGTGCCAAACCTTCCCTGTCCCAGTCAAACTCCTCATTCAACAACTGGCTATAATGCTATCTCCATGCATCTTCAGTATCCCAACTGTTCACCACTACCCTTCCTACATCATTCTTCATACACTGCACACCTATAGTACGCTGATTATTCCTCTCTACCTGATTTGCCACCTTAAATATCATATTTTTCCTTTCCACATGATTTAGGTTATCAAGTAAAAGTCTCTGTGACTCAGACTTCGCCCTGTATACCTCTCTTCTAGCCGTACGCTTGGCAGACAAGTATTCCTCCTTGTTACCACCCTTCTTCCATTCCCGGAAAAACCTTGTTTTCTCCTTAACTGCAGCTTCTACACCCTCATCCCACTACCAAGTTACTTTATGTCTTGGTGGGCCTCTTGTCCAACCTCATATTGCACTGGTAACTCTCAGGAATTGTTCTTGAGAGTTCTATACTGTTCATTAACACCTCTGTCTATGGCTTCCTGTTCGGCCACCACTCTCCTCATCTCACTATGGAAGGCATCCCTTACTGCTTGGTTTTCCAGCTTCCATATTTTCCTCCTAGGTACATAAGTCCTCTTTTTCATCACTTGTTCTTTAACCTCTTCATTACCGAAATCGATAAGGTTTATGCTTGTAAACCTAGAAAAAGTTCTGGCGAGGAACCGAATAATTGTAAGGTTTACGGTGGTAAACCTGATAAGCATTGGGAGGTGTAGGAGTGTTGGTTTTGGGGTTACTGGAGAGACTTGGGTTGTAAGATCTGGCAACTTGACTCTGACATCATTCTCCTTGTCATGGCCATTCCATGGCCATATATATCAGAGTCCATGCCAGGCCATGATTGACATCATTTGGGTATTTTGGATATGATTTATTATTTCTAATGTTTTGGGCATATATATAGACCTGTATGGTATGATATAAACAGAAAAAAATAGTCGCACTAGGCATATCAGCACGTGGTTACCATGACAACCACCCTCCTAGGCCCCACAACCAACCAGCCGCCAGTTCTCACCTGCAACCCCTCAGTTTCCCCCAAGCTGCATGCTGTGTCTGTGTGTGTGTTTTTTTGGCTGTTTTTGCGTGATCATGGCGTCATCTGATACAGATGACGAATTTGATACAAAGCTTGCTAGTGAGTTAGATGAGTCTGACGACAATGAAACTCAGTCAGACATATCAGTGAGTGAGTCAGACGATGATTATATACCAGAAAACGACAGTGATAGCGAGAGTACGAGTGATGAAAGCGAGATAGATAATTGCTCAAATCTCAGCCCTGTAGGCTCGCCATTGTTGCAGAGTCCCTCAGGACCTGCCTTCACCCTCTTGTCGGATCCGTTTGCAGATCAAAGGCCACCTCCACTACCTACACTTCACCTGGACTTTCCCAACGTACATCCTGCAGTGTATCAACGCCACGAGGAGCAACATATGAGTACTGTATATACCTTTTTATGTCTGTAAAGTCTATATTTATAGGAACAATGAAAGATTAGTAAAGTATATATATCCCTACACGTATACTACTATAGGAAATGTATTTCAAATCATGCACAGTGTATCTCGTGGTCAACATGTACTTGAGAATATAAAAGTAATATAAAATGAAAAACAGCGCACTTATGATAAATGATAACCCCCCCACGCACACGCATGAACTTCCGGGAATTCGGTTTAACGGAGGGAGAGAGGGGCGGCTGGGGGTGGGGGGCGCGGTAATGAAGGGGTTAAGCACCATGTCACAAATCAATAATTTCTGCTGCTGCACACACTCCTCTCTTCCTATAACTTTAACATCCCTCACTAACCTCCTGTCAGCCCTCCTGACCAGAAAATAATCTATCTGACTGCTATTTCCCTCAGACGTTTATGTAATCAACCTCCTCTCTCATTTCCTAAAATGTGTGTTGCACACAGTCATGTTCATTGCTCACCAAACTCGAGTATCCTTTCCCCTTCTGTATTTCGTATACCATATGCACATCCCCCTTGTACTTCTTCATAACCTTCAGCTGCTTCACCTACATGACCATTTAAGTCCCCTCCCAAAACCACTATCTCATCATCCCCAGTACCACCTACTACACATATTAAGTCATCCCAAAATCTATCCTTCTCTACCTCTTCCAAGCCTGACACATCATTTTGTTTCGTTTTCGTTTCGTTTTTGAAGGCTCCAACATGCTTGCATGTGTCGGCCTTGGTCACCTAATGGCGGCTCTCCACGCTGCTCGATCCCTGGCAGCCTCCCTTTTCAGTCCCTTAACCCTTAAGTCACACTTAATGACCTCGTCCCATGTCTTTCTCGGTCTACCCCTCCCAACCCCTACCCCAATATTAACACCTCTCACCCTCTGTACCCAATTATCATCCCCTATCCTCTCCACATGTCCAAACCACCTCAGCCTACATCTCCTCATCACAACACCAATACACTCCAGTCCCATCCTACTCTCAACTCTTCCATCGTAAACCCAGCCCCCCAGCCCCCCCCCCCCAGGCCTTGCACGCAGGGACGCACCGCACATCCACCTAATCATTGTCATTTCTGTACATTTGAACCTGCGAATATCCTCTTCCTTTACTGCCCAGGTCTCACTACCAAACAGCATCACACTCCTCACACATGCTGCATACAAAGACCCCTTAGCACGTAAGGAGAGTCCTTTCAATGTCAGGAGAGGCAACAGCTCCCTGTACTTCTTCCAACCACTTCTCACCCTAGCAACCGAGCTAATTCCAGCCCCACCTCCGGCACATAACATGTCTCCCAAATAACAAAACTCCTCCACACACTCAAGAGACTCACCTGCAAGTTCAACCTCTCACGCCCAACAATCTCCACCTGCTCTCCCCGACACGCCGCACACATGAAATCAGCATCATCTCGCAGTCTACCTCTAATAGCACTACATCTCTTGTGCACCCACTTATCACAAACACTACACAAGATGGAATTACTTCCCACACCCTTGTGGCAAACTGCACATGGCCACTCTCCCTCTCCTCTGATTGTATCGCCACCAACCCTAGATATCATCACTTTTGTTTTATCTGCATTTACCCTTAAGCCCTTGTACCCCATACCATCTCCACTTCTTAAATCTTTCCTCCGCCTCATTTTCATTCTCCGCAA
>JAGKTI010008164.1:0-20281 GCA_018397915.1 Birgus latro | reverse complement strand
TTAATATTTAGTGACATCCTTCATACACGATATTCGGCTCTGTATGAAACATTTTCTACATTCTGTTCCTGCTATCTTCAGCAGACGGTTTGATTCAGCTGAAGAAAGACTGTTTCAGTGTGCGCGCGCAAACACACACACACACACACACACGTCAAGCAATGCATAATGCTCGCTTTCGTTTCGCGAGAGAGGATGTCAAGATAGGCTACTACCAGACGGTTGTATCGGCGAGTAGAAGCCTTCTCGTTGCAAATGAGGTTTACTTATTTCCGTTTTATTCATTTCACTAAAACACTCCTAATCAGAATAATACCGCCAGAAAGTAGCATGAATATGCTGAAAGATCATCATCAGACCTCGAATTTTCTCATTTGCAGGCTGGGTGAGGTAGGGTCCAGGAAGCAAGGAAAATGAAAGTTTACTATCGTGAGAGAACTAATCAACAGCATGACAAAGAATATAAGCCACACAGCCATTCCTCACTGAATTCAAAGGGTTAAAATAAAGTCCACCCCCTCACATTCCTCCCCCTGCTTCCCTTTCAGGAACTGTGGAATGCGTGTCTGAGCTGCGAGGGATGGGCATCAAGATAGGCTCCTGCACCGGCTACCCCTCCGCCATTGTGGAAAAGCTCAAGCCCATAGCCGCTACCCAGGGATACACGCCCGACGCATATGTGTCCGCCGACGAGGTTCCCCAGGCCCGTCCTCTGCCTTACATGGTTAGTCCACGCTATTGGTCTTCTTAGCGTCACATTCTTACGGTCTGATTAACAGCCTCATTTAATGTCTACCCTGATACCTAATTCTGCGTTTTCTTTACACTTCAGTGTTAAATTTATGTTTTGGGTTTCCTTTACACTTTCCAGTTTTTAATCAAGGTTCTGGGTTTCGCTTACACGTCAATGTTTACCCTGAGTTCTGGGTTTCCTTTTCACTCATCAATGTTTATTCTAGTTTCTGAGTTTCCACTACACCCTTCGATGTTTATTCCATGTTTTTTTTTTTTACACTGAACTGTAAATGCACGTGTCTCCACCGACGAGGTTCCACAGGCCCTTCCTCTGCTTTACATGACCAGTCTCCGCTCTTGGTTTTCTGAGCGTCACATATTTATCTAATGTTATAATGTATAGTCTTATTCAGTATTTTCATTACATTTCTGGGATTCTTTTACACTTTTGATGCCTATGTTTGTCCACTGATGAGGTTCCACATATTCATCCTCTGCCCTGTAAGGTCAGTGCTCACTCTTGGTCTTACTAGCGTCACATTTTAAAGGCCAGTGTTCCGGATAATGATACAGTCCAGACTATTATTTCTTGCACGTTTATGGGGTCCCTTTTCACTCTTTGATGCTTGTCTCCGCTGATGAGGTTTGACAAGCACGTCCTTTGATTAAATGATGTGTTTTCTGTGTTAAGTAGGGGAGTGGAATTATACTGATGTGCCGGACTATTTGACTGAAGGTTTTGGATCACACAATATCATCAAGGAAGTAAGCTGGTCATCTGCCTTTAACTATACTGGACTACGGTAGACTAGACTAGGGTTCCTACACCTCGAAGAGAGTAATGTGGGGTTGGGTGTAACCGTTTTATTATTATTATTATTGCTGATGTTGTTGTTTCCCATATAACTATCTATATCTCGGCCCAGGTGTGGCTGAACGCTATCCGGCTGGACGTGAGCCCCATCGAGGCGGTGGTCAAGGTGGATGATACAGTGGACGGTATTAAGGAGGGACTGACGGCCGGGTGCTGGGCGGTGGGGGTGGCCAAGACGGTGAGTAACGCGCGCTCTCTCTCTCTCTCTCATCTGTCTACGCAACAAATCACACATCGTTTGACAGTTATAAATAAAGCTCGTCACTTGAACAACGCCTGAAATGGAACAAGTGGCGAGGTAAAGGTGTAGTTGGCCTTGAACTCTATGACAGCGAAATACCTCCACTGAACTACAAGAAAAAAGAAAAATAAAGACAAACTAAAAAATAAAACCTTCCATCCCCCCACAGGGTAATTACGTAGCAGCCACTGAAGACGAACTAGACACCATGCCCCGTGAAGATCTAGAGAGGAAGCTGAATCGAGCGTATGACCTCCTACACGAAGCGGGCAGCCATTACGTGGTGGACTCTGTGAGGGACGTGCCCGCCGTGGTGAGGGATATTAACAGGCGGATGGCGGCAGGCGAGCGACCGTAAGGGGATGGAGACGAAAACAGAGAAGTTACACAATATATTGTACACTCTAACACTGTCTTTCCTTTTCTGCACATATATCACTCTGTAGCCTACAACCACATCGCTCACTTCCAATTAAACTCAAAATAATAATAATAATAATAATAATAATTGTTATGCTACGTATTTGTGGGTCGGTTTCTCGCCCCTCAAATACGCAGGCTACAGCGGGTTTATATTCTAGACCGGGTCGGCAATTCTAAGGAAAGGACTGGACACAAAAATAAGGCAGTAACTGTTACACACATGTATTACATATATCTTCCCAGAAACAATAATACACAAGGTTTTACTTGACTGGAAATCTGTCACTATACCGGTTTAGGGAAAGTATGGTAATATTTACCTAGCCCTTATGGCACATAAAATACACTTATGATTCAGGACACAGGAATGAATTTACTACAATTTCCCAATCTCGTATAGCATTGGACGGCACTGATACACGAAATATGTTAGCACCTGTGTCAATAGACACTCACCTGGCTGGAAGTTTATCTCGAATAGAGTGCCGCGCAGCGATCACTGAAGAGGGGACTGCGGTATTCTAGTGGAACATTTGGAGATGGCTGGACATACCATAACTAATGTGCCTGGACACTGTGGCAGGTGGAGGTTTAATATACACGGGGGAGGCACGATTGGAATACTATCCTTTCCTTCTGTTAGTCACTGCGGTGTTTCAATCGCGTGCCTGTGCACTAGGAAGGGAGAGTTGTAATAAACAAGGGAATGGCACAATCGACATAATATTATTGTTCTGTTGGTCACTGTGGTGTTTCGTTCACTGGGGGATGCACGGGACTCCACTCGAGATATAAATTAGGCCAAAGTTACTATTGGGCTCGTCTAATCTTACACTCTGGGCTCCTGGTCACTTTATCACTGGAATATACTATAAGGAATCACTCACATGGTATAAACTAATGTACACATATATCTGGGTCTAGAAGGCACACACACAGGTAAAGTCCACTCGTTTCACTATCACTGGTGGGCTGCAGGTTGATTCCTCCATCCGGAGGAAGGACAGAGTGACGCGCCCCTGGGCGGAGCCCCACACCAAGTCATGTGGCTAAGGGCTCGGTCCAAAGACAGCCAGAAGACAGGCCTGACGTCGAGTCTGGGAGAGACTCGGAGAGCTCCTGCCCACAGGTAAGTCGCGTTCTGGTGTTCGGGGCAACTCTCTTGATGACTGAGGACCCAGGGTACTGGAACCCGGGGCGGCTGGACTACGGCAACAGCTGGAGGGCGGCGTCACCGTTAGGGTTGTCACACGGGAACCTCGGGCCGAGGGAGTAGTGGACAGGGCCCAACGTCGACTGCTGGGGCTCTGCTTCAGCTGCTGTTCACACTGGTGGAGTTGCAGGGAACCAAGGCCTCGGGTGAGGCCTGGCCACGGCTCGGGGGTAGGGTCCTCTCTGGCTGCAGGATCTCCTGTGGGAGAGAAGCAGACTGTGGCCTGCTCTACCTCCGGCCTGACCTGACTAGTGGCCGACGTCGTAGTGGCACAGGGGACTGCAGCTTCAGTGCGGCTAGTGGCCTGCTCTACCTCTGGCCTTACGTGACTAGTGGCCGACGTCGTAGTGGCACAGGGGACTACAGCTCCAGGGCGGCTAGTGGCCTGCTTTACCTCTGGCCTGACGTGACTAGTGGCCGACGTCGTAGTGGCACAGGGGGTTGTAGCTCTGGTGTGGCTAATGGCCCGTACCGTTGAGCTAAGAGGAATATATGGAGTGGATGGGAAGTTGTTGAAGGCAGTAAAGAGTATGTACGAGGCTGCTAAGGCTGCAGTGCGTGTGGATGGCAAACTGAGTGAATCTTTCCATTTGAAGGTTGGATTGAAACAAGGATGTGTCATGTCTCCAAGGTTGTTCAATCTGTACATGGATAGGGTTATAAAAGAGAAACAAGGTCGGGCAGTGTATGTTAGAGCGGCCCTGGTGAGAGAGGGCAGTGTTTGGAAACTCCCTGTACTGTTGTTTGCAGATGATACTGTGTTGTTGAGCAAAGACGAAGGGGAGCTGTAAGGCTTGGTAGATGAGTTTGAGAGAGTGTGTAAGAAACGGAATCTACAGGTGAATGTAGGGAAGAGTAAAGTGATGGTCTTCGAGAGAAGTGAAGCCAGTGAATGTACAGTGAGACTGGATGGGGAGGATATGGAGAATGTGCGTGCATTTAAGTATTGGGTTGTGTGATCAGTAAGGATGGTAGTCTGGAGGGTGAAGTGCTTGAAAGGGTGCAGCAGGGAAGGAAGGTTGCTGGTTCGTTGAAAGCAGTGATAATAAGCAGGGAGGTGAGCATGGAAGTGAAAAAGTTGTTACATGACAGTATTGTGATCTAACATATGGAAAAGAAGCTTGGACCCTGTTGGAAGGGCAGAAGTCAAGGGTGAGAGCACTGGAAATGAGTTATTTGAGAGGAGCATGTGGAGTCACATGGAGAGACAGACTAACAAATGAGGAAGTGAAGGAGCGTTGTGGTGTGGTTGTGGACGTGATAGGAAGCATTAGGAGAAACACGTTAAGGTGGTTTGGGCATGTGGAGAGGATGGAGAGTGAAAGACTGACGAGGAGAGTGTATATGAGTGAAGTGGAGGGGGCGAGAGGGAGGGGGAGGCCGAGGATGAGATGGAGGGATGGAGTGGAGAGGTACGTACATGAGAGAGGGGGGTGTGAGTTGGGAGCGGGGTAGTGAAATGTCAGGGGACAGCGACATGGAGGCTATTTGTTTGTGCCCACCCTGTGCGGGATTGAGGCGTCTGGCAATAGATAGATAGAACACCTTTATAAAGTTGGGGCATGGTTACTGAATGGACACCATAAAATGGAAATGTCTTGGCATTTGGCACTGCACTGCCCACTGTCCCAACTCACCACACTCAACGCTAATGTCTAAGAAAATTCATTGTCTGTTAAATACTTCACTTAGTTCAGTGATGATTTGTTTACTTCAGTGATGGTTGTCACACGGGGCACAGGTAGCTAAAGCCTGAAATATATCACAAGGAAAATCTTAAACAATCAAGGGCTTCCAGTTTCTGTGCGCACCTACACTTATGTAGAGCTCATGGCATGACATTATCATTTGTTATTCCTACTAGCAGGAATAATATCCTCTACAGTGTAATGCATTTGGTAAAAATAAACTGACCTTTTAGAACTTGAACTCATGAAGTCCAATATACTTGACTGCTACGGTTGCTTCCGTTTCATAATAAAGTCATCCAAGGAAACCCACGGAATACATCTTTTCGCTTCTTGTCACAGTACAGCGTGCAAGTAGCGTAATTAGCAAGTTTTATGGACTGGTCACTAATGCGATACGATCTGATGAGTGTTGACTGATGACTGATGGCGCAGGCGGGTGATGAGCGAGCGACACTCAGCTGATGGCTGGTAAATGTTGCCACGGTAGTTTATTTTTCTTGCCAGTTCTGCCACATGTAGGCCTACATGCCCACAGGTACCCCTACCAAGTTAATTAAATAAATCTATTAGTAGCGGAGTTTCCCCTTCTGAAAATAACATAAGTTACATAAAAAAAATGAAAATTTTGCAGAATGGCACACGTTTCTTTCTTCCTTTTCTGCCTCCTCTCCTCACCCGTCCGGGCGCCAACGGCTCCCCGTGAGTAAATTCGAATAACTGTCTCACACCTAAAGTACTTAAAAAGTGTATATATATACAAGACTTTTTAATCAGAATTGCATATTTTTTTCAGTTCTCCAAATATGATATACCAAGTATTACACCCTGGATTAAATAAGTATTCGACATTTAAGATTCGCAGTCTATTCTCGAACACACGTAGAAATTTCTGGGGGGGGGGGAGGCCGGGCCCCCGTCGCCCCCACCTGGCTTCGCCACTGATCGGTTCAGACTACACAAATAACCTTCAAAAGAATACCAACGTTCCATATGCGGACGGTATGTGGCGGACGTATGCTAGGAAGGATGAAGTGACAGACTCCTTAAGGTCTTTACCCTGGGGTATTATTGGGATGGATAGAAATTCGATTGTTGTGTGGGGTAATATAGGGGAAAACTGTCACTCAGCAACAACTGTCTCCCTCAGTGATCCTCGAGCAGTGGATAGGCAGTTATCTTGTTTTCTTTTTCATTCTAAAATAGCTGGGACGATTTCATCATACAAAAGGATGGAAAAATGCGAGCCTAGTTTTTTTTTTTTTTTTTATGTGTCCGACTCTGGGCATAGGCTTTACAGCCTGCTATCAAGGCCCAGCCGTCCTCCTAACCTCTACATGTCACCACTTGGGAAGGAGTTTCGAAATGAGGTGTATGGGAGAGAAAGAGACAAGGTTGACAGGGGCGGTTTAAGAGTGCTTGGGGCCCCTGGCTAAACTTCAGGTGGGGGCCCTTTTATCAAACAGTTGGCGAGCGAAGCGAGTCTCGATTATTTTATTAAGATCGAAAAAAATCGTCAGGTATTAGGCCTAATCGATAATTATCTTTAGTAAAAATAAACTAAGTAAATAGAA
Organism: Birgus latro; assembly: GCA_018397915.1. Lineage (NCBI taxonomy): Eukaryota > Metazoa > Arthropoda > Malacostraca > Decapoda > Coenobitidae > Birgus > Birgus latro. Next base: position 13,533 of record JAGKTI010008164.1, on the reverse strand, counting down.
CACAAAACCTAAACCGGAATTTCCTACCGACAGCACCATAGTGAGGAATAGTGATAGAGTAATTTTCTCTTTTCTCTGTACAGTAACATGCTGCACAGCTGCTTAGTGGCAGGTCGGCTTCCAGAAGCATTGTCTTTGTTCTGTCTTTTCAATGTGCGTTTAGTAGAGTTCACAATAATGCTTGAGGTACTCCACTTTATAAAAGAAGTAATAAAAATACCAAATAGAGAAACTTACGTCTAATTGTTGCTATTTTGGCCGCCTAGGACGGTCTTGGATTCCCACTACTACACACGAGTACCGGAGTGTCATGTCAACAAAGACTTGAGCATTTGAGTAGGAATGAAATTATACTTTATAAATAATAATATTCTGATTCTCTCTTCTAGGTCTCACAGATACTATAGTAATTATTATGTACTAAACATAATATAACAATAAAAAAGGAGAAATTATCCTGAATATCTGTATAAAATATCTGCATAAAATAACGGTCATGAAAGAAAACAACAGCTCACACGTAATTGACCCGGTAACTATTTTATTTTTATGCACCGGTCCAATTAAGTTGTATGTAGGCCTATTGTTATTTTTATTACTTTATATAATGAAAACTTAAATATATTGTTAATGTAGCCGTGGGGGAATACCTGAGGGAAGGTTTGTTATGGGGGATTGAGAAGGGGCCCCCTGGAGGGCTCTCAATCATGCATTCCCCTTAAGTGACCTTTCGTATCAGATTTTCTGTTGACAAACTGTAGGAATTGGGGGACCCCCCAAATACTGGGGGCCCCTGGCTGCAGCCCAGTTAGCCCCCCCCCTTAATCCGCCACTGAAGGTTGAGTAATATAGTTGTGGGAGGAGGGGGAGTGGGAAGAGGGGATGTGGGAGGAGGAGTAGGAAGAGGAGGTGTGAGAGAAGGGGGAGTGGATGTGGGAGGAGGGGGTGTGGGAGGAGAGTATGAGCAAAGAGGGAAGTGTGGGAGGAGAGTATAAGCAAAGAGGGGGGTGTGGGAGGAAGGAGAGTGGGAGGAGAGCATGAGCAAAGAAGTGGGTGTGGGAGGGGGGTATGTACAAGGAAGGGGAGTGGGAGGAGGAATTGTGTGAAAGGTGCGAGAGGTGTTGTAGGATAGGGTATGGGAAGAGGGGGTGGAAGGACATAGGAGGAAGAGGAATGGAAGGCAGGTAAAAGACAGGGAGGTAAGGAGGAGGATTTGGGTTGGGAGGCAGTGATAGGCAGTAGGTGGGAAAATGAATGGTGGAATCATTAGCATATGACTGGATAGGGCTAAGTGAATATGAGGAGCAGAGTTGGTCAATAACAGAACAGAACAATGACCACTTATGACTGCAGCTATGGAACTACTGAAAGTCTTGAGATGAAGGCATAAAAAGAAACCAAAGGAGGGAAATCTGAAAATTAAAGATGTATGCCAGACTATTGAAAGCCTTTAAGATGTCTAGCACAAAAGCAATTGCTTCACCAAAATCTTGAAATGAGGATGACCAGGACCTGACCAAACTCATACTGTAATTAAAACCAAAATAATAATATGACATGGTGGTAAAGTTCCCAAATCAATTGCTAAACATCATCACTTAATGTTACAAATTGTCTCTGAACTTCTCCACTCAGCATCATCCCATCCCTTACTACCCCATCAGGAACCATAAGAGCCCAAGGTTTGGTCACTTGGTCCAAACATTGAAGGCGAGAGTGACAAGTCACTTGCCCTTGTGGCATTAGGTGAGCAATAAACTTCCAACCCCTCCTGCCCTCTCTGATGGTCTGAATGTCTTAACCCATTGGACCATCTGGTGTCCACTTGTTGGCTATATGGTTACCACCCAACATAGTAAATGGTTTTCTGGGTCACATGAAACAACTGGGCTGGTCACTCAGTGTAGAGTAACTTGATGGTAGCACTACACTGAGTGAGTGGATGGTGGGTGTCTCACTATCACATTTAAAGCAGGTACTGCACAGGGGCTATATCTTAAAATGATTGCATACAAAGTCAAAGGTACTTTTATTTTACACAAGATACAAAACCTTGTGTCTGTAAATAAATTATAAAATATCTCATAAAAAACTTACAGAATGGGATAATAACAATATACAAATTCAATACATTATACTTGTATATAAGAAACAGGCACACATTATGGCAATAGCTTCAGTAAAGTACAACCAATCTCACGGATATTGACATTATGAGCTGCAAACTGATTATTGTACAGAGTACAGTACCAATATTACATTATCACAACAAATCTATTAAATCAAACTGTTTAATTTCACTGTAGAGCTGAATTTTAAAACTGTAAATATAAGTAATTAGCCGTGAGTTTGGAACCAGTAAGTCAGAGGTGGCATAGGAACAGTGGCAGGGTGGGATGGAGATGTCAAAACCTGAATCTCTGCCATCTGTTTACCCAAAATGTGAGGATAAATGTGTACTGATTTTCATATTTAACTGATGTGTTACTCATTGTATTCAAATAATGCAAAATAAATGCCAGCATTTGACAGCATTCAAATAATGAATTATAGGCATGATATTGGAGAATAAAAGAGAGACCTATCATTGTCTGGCTAGATTCTACAATACAATAGTGGTAGGCACAGTCAGAATTAATTTACCTATACAGTGTTTAGAAATACTTTTAGAGAACATGTGTGGGGTGAGTGACATAAAACAAATAATTTAGTGTTCCAGTTCATACCAGTTTGTTAAATCTGTACTTTACTGACCTTCATTATGCAATTTCTAAAACCCTCAATTAATATCCCTTATCCAGTACCCTTATATATCTCACACAAGAATCTACAATACTTTTGTTATTTCAAACATAATACTATATCACACCAGTTTATTTTTCACCATAAACAGCAGCTGTTCTTTCAAACTTCATTTGGTCTTGGCTCCAGTTATGTTACATTTCACAAAATGGGAGTCATGCCACTTCTGAACTCACTATTAATAAACTGCTAATTATATATATATATATATATTTATATATCAAAGATCACAGATTGTTGACACCTGTCCCAGGTTTCTCCAAGACTCCAGCTGGCCACACATACGCAGTGCAGCGACAGAGGTCCACGTATGACAGCACCAGGAGAAATTTGGTGGACCAGAGGAATCACATACCTGTACCTGCTGTAGTTTTTCTGCATCACTCCACAGTAACATGATCAGGGATAAGATTTTAAAGTAATTAAATTATTTGTTAACTAATATTTCTTTAGAAAATTACACTATTACTCTAGATAAACTGTTCTGATTATAAAAGAATTGTGTATACAAAACAATCACCGGCAAAAATGGTGTTCAAACACCTTATTTTTCATTACCTCATAGTTTTGTTATCTACTACAAAACTGTTATCTATCAACAAACACAGTAGTTCTAATCATGCCATCACTAAGCCAGTTTCTAATTACACTTTCAATGAGTACAAAATAATTTTAAAGTTCAGTTATTCAGAAAGTTATAACTATTATCTTAAATATTGCCTTAGTAATTTAATCTCAACAGCCTAGGGAGGTCTTCTTTAAGTTCAGTAAAACTGTCTGGCTTTCACCAGTATGAAACAATGAAAGCTGTCCCCATGCTATTGGGATTAAAGAGATGATTTTCAATTCCTACAGTCTGGAGAGGCCTTGCCAAAGCTGATTAAAACTGTCCAGTGTTGGCCAAAGTGAAATACAGGCTGTCCTCAGGTAGAAAGGGTTAAAGTGTAACTTTCATGATACTTATTGTCTTCCAGGAAATTTTTTATAGACTTTTCCATAACATCTAGGGATGGAAATCTATCAATATCATCATCATGATAATAATCCCAGTTCTTACTTTAAAAGATGGGGGTAAGAAATAGCCAAGAATCAAAGAGAGAGAAAACAAAAAAGTGGGTGAACTATGGACAGCATGCACAGTGAATAAGATGATATGAAACTACAGCTACTGTCCTATTAGTAATGTGACAAAGATCAGCAATTTTTAAGCATTTGAAAACTGTAGAATTTTACCAGTACTAGTTGTAGCATCAAGAAGAGCAATACAGTAGTCTTCTGTCTGAGGAATTCAAAATGTATATTTAAGCTTTTGCATAATGTAAGGTTTCAGGTTGGAAGTACCTGTATATGCAACATTAACTAAAGCATATTCTTTAATGATGAAACTGTCAAGAAGATGAAAGTGTAGACAGCAGGTACAGGTGTGAAACTGAAGGCAATGCATGGAATCTAAAAACCTCCCTATATACTTGTGATGTTTTGATGGAAAAATGTAGGAAGGATTTGCAAGAGGCAGTGACTGAATTCGATGGAATTTACATAAGAAGAAAATTTAATCACCCTAGGGTAGGAAAGGTCTGGATGATGATGATAATGACAAAAATTATTCAGTAATGAGAAAATTAAAAGTGAATGTGGAGCAAAATAGTGGTATGTGAAAGGAAAGAATATGACAAAAACAGATTTTCACAGGCAGTACAAGACAGAATGAGGAAGCACAGTGAACTGCAAGGTACAGATGAGAGTTGAATCTTAATTAAGAGAATGTTGCATGGAAGTACAGGTATATTATTGACTCTATCGGATACGTTCATGTGAAGCTACAGAATGTGATGAATATTTTTGGCATATCAGATATAGCCAGGATTCCAGGGGCTTGAATGGTGAGTGAATGGAAGCGTTGCCCATTGGACTGGGTAAATTTGGGCTGTCTGGACATTGCTACTCCTCACCCTGCCCTAAGGTGGGAGGAGGTCTGGATGATGATGATGATGATAATTTTAAATATCTGGGAGCTATATTTTGTAAACTGACAAGACGTAAGGTGAATTAAGGACAGATCACTTCTGGAGAGATGAGCAACTCAAAAACTTGGATGTATTTTGAACAGCAGGATGGTTAGCATGGAAGTTAAGAGAATGTTGCATGTAAGTATTTTATTGCCAACACTCTCATATGGGAGTGAAACCTGGGCAGTGAGTGATAAGGAGCTTTCTAAGATGCAAGTGGTAGAAGTGACCATTCTCAGAACAGCTTCAGGTATAAGGAGGACAGATGGTGTATGCAACAGACTTTATTTTTTTTTAATGTGAAATGGAAGGAAGGGCAATAGAAGTAAGACTGGATTCCTGAATGGATAAACTGGAGTAGATTGGGATGGTAAGGACATACACAAAGAATGAACAAACAAATAGGATGTTTGAAAGTGAAAGCATGGATAATGCTGGTAGAGGCAGACCGTATGTGATAAGGATGAAGAAAGCGAAGTACCATACATGCAGGTAAGTGAGAGAGGAGAAAGAGGAAGAGGTTCTTAAAGAGTGAGAAAGCATGTGAGGATAATGTAGCCTGGAGGTGATTCATTAATGGCCATCCCCTGTCCAGGATAACCAGTGAGGAGCAAAGGATTGAGATAATGATGATAATGATGGTGGTGAACTGAAGAATCAGTGGCACTGGAGGGGAAGCATTATGTGAATCAACTTGTAATTTTTTTAGGTAATGTAATTACAGTGTGTCATTTTAAGCCATGAAGTGCACATATCTGCCCTAGAAGCCTTCTCAGTGCAAAGAGTTGAATTGCTAGTTTGTCTGCCATAGCCCAAGCTGTATTGCACACTCCCTCATAATGAAGACTGGAGCTGCAACTCACACTCCACGGGTTAAATAGTGAATAAAAAGATCCTTCGGTTATCATGCATAGTTGGTACTGAGCCTAGTGCGTTATAAAGAAACTGCATGATAATGAAAGCACAGAACCTATGGGATTTACCCTAAATGGTACCAGGAACCCCTCTCGTAAACCCAAATTTTCCCTTTTACAGCAATTTATTCCCACTAAATACATACATAGTGTTATGGTAAGAGTCAGAGACACACACAGGCATGATTAGTTTAGGTCCACAATAAGGAAGAAACATGTATCAACGAGAGACATGAGGTGGGCTTGAGGTAAGGGGTTCTGAGACTAGGGGGTGGAGAGACAGTGGTCTCCACAAGCTGGGATTAACTCCTAAAGTTGGACCTCATCTCTGAATCCCTCAAAGTCATTAGAAACTACAGATATTGCACCACCATTGTTAGTTGAAACCAGCTCAGTTGCCTAATAATGATGTTTTTTTAGCTGGAAAATGTGCAATAACAGCACGTGTGCAGATTTTCATCTTGCAATGATAACGAAAACTGCTATAACCAAGTGCACAATGACCAAGGAATCACTGCTTTGGCAACACAAATTTTCACATGCTACTGGAGAGAAAATCATAATACAGCATTATCAACTAGGAGCCCCTGGAGTCACATGAAAAGACAGACTGACAAATGAGGAAGTGAAGGAGTGCTGTGGTGTGGATGTGGATGTGATAGGAAGTTGTGAGGATGGAGAGTGAGAGACTGATGAGGAGAGTGTATGTAAGTGAGGTGGAGGGGGGGAAAGGGAGGGGGAGGTCAAGGATGAGATGAAGTGGAGAGGTATATGAGACAGGGGGGTGTGAGCTGGGAGCAGGGCAATGAAATGGCGGGGGACAAGGCGACATGGGGGCAATTTGTTTGTGGCCACCCCTTATGGGATTAATGTGTCTGGCAATAGATAGATAGATAGATTATTAACTGATACATAATACTAGGCATTTATTTCATTTTATTATTTTGACTGTTAAAAGTGTCCTGACAAAATCATTTTCACCATCTTGAATATTATTCAAGGAAATCGTTATAAGCTGTTAAAACTCATCTATAAAAATTATTTGGTACTCTTTAGAACAAGAAGAAAATGTGACACTGGCATTTTTCAGACAACTCTTTTTCAGGGAAAAAAGCTAAATGGCGATAGAAGTGTAACAAATGAAGATTATACTTTCACAACACAGGCATAAACTCATGTAAAACATCTTACAAAGGAAAAAAATTGCTCAGTACAATACCAGAATGCAAGCTGACTAACCTTTTTATGAACAGGTAATTCTTGCCTACTTTGACATTGCTACATTATACTGTCTAAGAGTATAAACAGCTTCATCCAGATCAAGGTTGTTTTACATCACTCAGCCAACACACATTTACAATTGGTAAACACAGCACCTCTTTTGTGTTTTTTAGCTTTCTGGACCCTGTCTCACATCAACCTTAGGTGGAAAAAAAAGGTAGGAATGACAATGATGGTGTTTAAAAACAGCAACCATTGGTGCTTGGCCATCACTAACATACTGCAGCTGGTGATGAAGAAAACATGAGCAGGTACAGATACCGTACTTGGGACTGAGTATCATCAGTGGCAGTCAAGTGTACAGTGCAGCAGAGTCTAGGAATGCACAAACTTGTATGCTACAAGTCCAGTATAAATGAAATGTCATCTAGGTTTCCTCAGGTTCCTGTAGTAAGGTGGGATAGCCAGGAAAGTTCAGCAGATGCTAGATGAGTTACCGAGACTTGGGTGTCACTTGGTCAAAACAGGTGGTCATTCTCAGCATGGCTGGCACCTGCCATCAGCCACAACATTCATTGTAAAAGATTTTGCATTATGTATCAGTGTACAAAGAAATCAGTCAGTTGACTAAACATCACAGTGCTAACTGCATTACACAACTGCACTTTTTTGCCCTTTTGATGTATTATCAGCTTCATAACAACAGCCTGGTAAAGAATTAATGGCATTACACTCTGATGGGCAACAGACCATGATAATGTGATCATGAACATTCACCTTGTTTATATGCAACGCCTGTACGACTCAGTATCCAGTTGCATATACAATAACAATTTCTTGGAAGAAAGGTGTTCTTTTTCTAAACAATGGTATTTACTCGTATATAAGTTTACTGTTTAAACAACAACATTCATAATAACAAATTGTGCTTTAATTATATTTTAAATTAACAACTGGCAGATACTTCTCATATACCACACAATAAACTCAAACCTATGCACTGTAATTACACACATAATAGAGTGAGATGATTAAATGGTGTGTATAAGAAGTATGAAGTCATGTTTTTTGACGGATTTAACTGGCAATGTTTGTTAACTGCAAACACTGGAGAAATCTCTTCAAATAACAATCCAAAAGCAAACATGAAACAGCAAAATATTTCAGAGTACAGATAAAAGCAATAATCAGTGTCCTTCTAGGCAGACAAAGCCATCTAACACTGTCTTTTCCATCATCTTACTGTCACCACATTTTCAGTCGCACCCTCTTTTGGAATTTGTTTGCTTTAGGGTGAATGGGCTGTTCATAGGCCCTGGCAGTGTCTGCTAGGAATTTATACTAATTATTGCCTCTGAATGTACATTATGTGGCTTAGTGTGAAAGCAGGGCAGCACTGGTGAAAAGCCATGCTGAGGTGGCATATTGAGATGTACAAAATGGCAAACAACATATACTGCACCTGTAATTGCATACACAAGCACCAGTATGTGTCAGAGGTGTACCCATCAATTATTTGTTATGAAAGGGAATATGTAGAGGATATACAGCACACTGCATGCATACAACAACAGTGCATAACTTGCACACAAAGAAGGTTCACACAGACATTGTGGCCACTGAAGGCTCCAAGACTGAGTAAGTTGTATACAAGGCAGCAGGGTGGCACTGCATTCCAGGCCATGGAAGCATTACTTTGGTACACAAAGGAGGGTAATAATATTGAAAATTGAACTGTCACCTCACCATTTTGGCACTTAAAACTTGGCACAGGTGAGAAGGCACTTGTTTTGCCCAGGTTACTGGACCTAGACACCAGGTCACTACATGACAATGTCAAGGTTTTATCCTCGGTGGCACCAAAGTTGCACAGGCTTGCTATATTTGGCACTGGTATGATTATATTTTCATGAGTCACTGGCACAACACAGCACACATGCACATTTCTAAAAGAAGCCTGGATTTGTGTGCTCAATGATACATCGTCGGCAGTATTTCTTAACTGTCCTGTAACCTTCAATTGTCACTTGGCAGTCTTGAATATTGAGCTGCTGCAGACCACGACAGTAATATGCTATGTATTGGACTCCACGGTCTGTTATCATGTCACAGGACTTTACTGAAAGCTTCTTCAGATTGGGACAGTGCTCTGAGATAAGTTTCATGCCATTATCAGTAACATCGCATTTCCCAATATCGAGTGCTCGTAATCTTGGGCATGACCTGGCCACCATCTCCATTGAATCATCACTGACTGCTTCACACCCTCGCACATTTAGGTAGCGAAGTTTGTAGCAGTGGCGGGCAATCTGCTTAATCCCTGCATCACTGATCTGGTCACACTTGGCTACACTCAGGTAACGAAGGTTGGGTCCCAGCTTGGCCAGCTCATACATGCCAAAGTCTGTGACCTGCACACAATCTGACACACTCACCTCACGAAGCATTAGACAGTAACTTGCTATGTGCTTCACTCCCGTGTCTGAAACAATTAAAATTATTAGGTACCTAGTATCAAGTGCAGTCAGTCTATTTCATGGGAAGGAGTTAAATGTCAATGAAACATTTTTGAATTATTGCCAATGTTTTACACCTGTAAATCTTTTGGAATTCACTACAGACTGCTAACTTTTCTTTCTTACCAACTAGGTGGCCAACCACTGACTGAAACCTTCCTCTTACAGCATGATATCTGTGCTGTCCTAAAATGTATGCTACCTCAAATTGACATAGGTCAAGTTCTGATCTGATTACTGATCACTCCCAATGACAACAAAACCAATCATATCCTTTGCAGAGTTACTGATTCCCTACTTTAACCTCACACCTTCTTTGTTGTTACCTAATCTGAAAACAACTTGGTGTTCAAAATATTAATACACCTGGAATATGCCAAACTTGTCCATAAAACACACTTGCAATAACCAACCATACTCAGTTCTGTAAATGTAGCACTTCCTCTTTCTAAGGCATACCATTTCCCTGCCTTGATTCTGCCTGACATCATGCCAAGTTTAACTTGATCTTATATTAAACGGTATTCTTCGATACAGTCTTCACATATATTTGCCACGTACAATTGTTCATTCGTTTTTGAAGGCTCCAACATACCTGCATTCATCGGCCTTTGTCACCTGATGGTGGCTCTCCATGCTGCTTGATTTCCTGCAGCCTCCCTATTCAGTCCCTTATCCCTGACCAGGTCTTTTTTTTATCTACCTCTTGCAATGCTACCCCTAATGTTAACACTTCACACTTTCTGCACCCAATTATCAACCTCCATCCTGTCCACAAGCCCAAACCACCTCAATCTATCTCTCCTCATCACAACACCAATACACTCCAGTCCCATCCTACCTCTCAATTCTTCCATTGTAGACCTAGCCCCCCCAGGCCTCACACTCACAGACGCACTGCACATACACCTAATCACTGTCATTTCTGTATATCTGAGCCTGCGAATATCCTCTTCCTTTACTGCCCAGGTCTCACTACCATATAGCACTATGCTCCTAACACATGCTGCATACAAAGATCCCATGGCACAGAGAAGAAGCCCTCTCAATGTCAGGAGAGGCAACAGCTCCCTGAACTTCTTCCAACCACTCCTCACTCTAGCCACAGAGCTAGCTCCAGCCCCACCTTCCGGAACATAACATGTCTCCCAAATAACAAAACTCTTCCACACACTCAAAAGACTCACCAGCAAGTTCAATCCGTTCATGCCTGACAGTCTCTACATGCTCTCCCTGACACAAAGCATTAATGAAATCAGCATTATCTTGCAGTCCTGATATCTTTTCATCATTTCTTTCCTTCAGCTGGCTCTCATTTCTTCACATTCCTCCATCCCATACACCTCCAGTGGATCCTTCCCTAAAAATCCACTCTCCTAATGCCTTATATCACGTCTTCCTCAAGCCCTCCATCAATATACATCTTTCCCTCACACTTCCATGACAGCTGAGTGGTTTGCATTTTTAATTATAAAGCAGCCAGCCCAACAAATGTCCAGAAAGACATCTATGAGTGGGGTTTGATCAACTGGTGCCACTTGGCTAAGGTGTCCATCCACCCATTGTGAGGTGGTAGGTAAAATGAGTATCTAGGGTAACAGTGGAGGTGACTGTGGTAACCTAGATACTGCAGTGTACCCCACGATACTGGATGACTAACCCAACACAAACTCAAAGGTCTGTGTTATGAACAGCATTTCATGGCATCTCTCTCCAACTTTAACTCTGCCTCATTCTCACATTCCCTCCCTCACTCCTCTACGTAATGGCTGACCTTCATATTTAATATGAAGAGTTTAATAAATTCTGATACCGCAAAATATTTCTTTCATGATTAATATTGTCAATACAACATTATGCTGCCTAGCACCAGTGCATGTAAGAAAGTGTGTGTGTGTGTGGGGGGGGGGGGAGGTTACGGCAAACTTAAGTTGAACCCAGGATACCCTCTGGATTAGCTACAGCTCTGGTGATACATCCCTTATTACCCTAGAATGGCACTTGATCTGTTTTCCTTGTGTTAAAGCTACCTCTTTGAGGTGCCATACATGTCTTGACCTCACTAGCCTTCACCTCCCCAAGCATCCTCATTTTAGATGCTGGAAACAAAGTAGATAGTACAGTACAGTAAAGTGAAAGTTTTATAGAACTACTGTCTATTATTGCTAATTTAGGTACTACCAACAATGAGACGTGAATATGCAGTATTTTGTGATGAGTTGAAACTACAAGTATAAAAAAAGAAGAATACTCTCCTTAGAGTATTTCTAAGTATCAGACAGGGGAAAAAGATAAACTAAAGGATAAGAGGGTGAGGTGATGGGTTTCTCATGACTGGTAAGTAGTTATAAGCTTTAATTTGTATCAAACAATAGTGCACCATGAGAACACACTATTACTGTACACAGTACTCTGACTGGCCAGTGCTTGGCAAAGACATGTACTGTACAATGACTAATTGTACAAAACTGTAATACTGTGATATGAATTGAAATGGAGGATGCTTCTCACAACAGGGAGAAGGTTTGGCATTGCTATACAGTTTGATCTTGAAGAAATAATAAAAGTTTATCAATCTCCCCCTTATATTAAAAAAAGTGGAAAGAGCAAGTGCACCCACAAAGAGTAACAGTAATGGTTAATTCTATACTAGCCTCTTTCAGATCCAGTTCTAAGCTACCAAAGTCTAATAAAATACAGGGCATGACACACTTTGCTGGCAAGACAAGATCATAAAACATCAAATCACACTTGGAAGTTGAATAGTTTGAAAGGCAACACCATCATTCGAGCAGGGTGTGATAATCACTAAACTGCCATGTACTCTCAGACTATATGTGAAATTCTAACATTTCAATAATGGTTTTTACCTGTGATATCTATACATCTCCTGAGGTAGAGGTGAAGGAGCTGGGGGCAGTTCTTGACGATGACCTTGAGACCCTGGTCTTCGAGAGCATAGCAGTCAGTCATGTCGAGGTACTGGAGGTAGAGTTGGCGGGAGTGGAGTGGCTCTGGCTCCACTGTCCCTTGCTGGCTCAGATGGATGCATGTGATCTGATGACACCCTACAGAAACACATTCATATTAGCAACATTCTTCTGTATTTATGGCCATTATTCCACATCTTTCCATCAATATAATGTTAAATGTTCATAAATGAAAAAAATCTCTTGCAATATAGCAATATCTCACTATATCCAACTGCACTTTTATCAATGAAAGCTTACAACATTCAGAAAATGAAAAAAACTCCTGCAATACAGCAATACAGTATCTCACTATATCCAACTTCGCTTTTATCAATATACTCTTAAAACATTCAAAGAATGAAAAAAATACATTTTACAAATGGGTTGAGAAAACTCAGGTACAATACATCTGGAATGGCTAATACTTAATTGTACCACTGATTGTTTTAGAAATTTACTGAGCATCATTTACATGTACAGTATACTTTTTCTCTGCATTGCCTATTTTGTTGATGTGTCCAGAACCAAATTTTTACCCACATACTGCAATGTAGATTAGCATCTCCAGAAAAAACGATACTCTGAAAACTTGCTTTTCTTTTACTGGATTTTGCCCTCCATTCGGTACAAATATACTATGGATTTACTGTGTCAGTATGACTTGGACTGTTGTCCTTCTCTATGATTCATGAACCTGGCCACACCAAGTACAGTCACCTTGCCTACAACATGCTTTCCCATAATGCTGATTGCCTATAACTCACCAGGCACTTGGTTAAGTCCTAAAAGTTACTACAATATGGTTATATTCACCACACTGCAGGATGCAGGCTCAAACATGACATTATCTGTCACTGTACAGATGTATCTGCCATAACATGGGCCACATGACTGCTTAGAGACTTAGTGGTCAGGTGATGGTGTGGTGGTGTGATGGTGTGGTGTGGTGTGGGGTGATGGTGTGGTGTGGGGTGATGGTGTGGTGTGGGATGAAGGTGTGGGTTAGATGAAGGTGTGGGCTGGGTGATAGTGTGGTCTGGGTGATGGTGTGGTTTGGATGATGATATGGGTTCATAGTCTGGGTGACAGATTAATGTGG